>JARJEC010044399.1:0-24517 GCA_030264575.1 Tachinus sp. AB-2021 | reverse complement strand
GTAAATAAAACAAATAATTCAAAAATAAAATATACTACATACAACTGAAGAGAGTGGAACTAAATTGATTTAATTATGATTACATGTAATTATAGTTTCCGTATATCAATAATCTAAAAATGTTACATACTTGTTCAAAAGGCCTTAAACTTAATTATTTAGAATCCGCCGAAATTGATAAAAATAACTGTAATCCCATTGTTAATTTATTAAATGAACAATCAGAATTAAATCAATTTACACCATGCACGTGAGAGTGTTTCTAGTAAATATTGCAAAAGAGACAGTATATGGTGGTTATACTGTCTCTTTTGAACCAGTAGCTTTCCTGGAGTAGCTCGACATTAGTTGGCTTCTTTTATTCGAAAATTTGCGTTTGTTTTTCTAGTAAAATTGTAACGTCTTATTAAAATATTTTCTGGCTTTGTTTTTCCCCAATTTCTTTGATGCATATATCGGGATGTTTAGCACTCATAAAGTTTTTAACGCCAATTGCGCACATTTTCCGCATTTTGATATTATCATTTTCACTTGAATCTTTATTTAACTAAATAATCATCGAGTTTTATTTATGATGCTTATTTAGAATATTTAATTTATATAGAAAAAATATTTCTAGAATCAAAATTAACATTTTATCATTGTTTGCAACAAAGGCGCTTCCCAAATAAAGGCCATAATAGAAAAGGCTGGTTTCAAATATTGACGTTTTACTTGCAAACAAACAATTATAAAAAAAACTTTAACTATTGTTATTTGTCAAAATTTATCTAGTATTTTTAGTTACCAAAATAGCTTATACTAGATAAAAAGAATCGCTCTGTACATTTACATCTAATAACAATACAATCAATTTTAATTAGAGAATCCCACAAACACCAAACTTTATTATTAGCATAAAAGCAGTTGTAACTATTAAAATGTTTTCTTTAATTTATTTTATTGCAAATATTTGCAATTTGCATACAACTAGTTATAATATTTTTTGGTCGGAGACGTAGAAGGTAATTAGTGCAACCCCTTTATGCTAATAGTTCCGTTTTCATTTTGTTGACTGAATATTTAACCCAATTAACGTAAGAATACAAATTAAGTTTCGGTGGAAGTATTGATATCATTTCATTTCTACCTCAGTGCATTCTAATATAATGCATTTAAGATATTAAGTCTCAGCACAAAGCTCTCGCTCACAAAACTTCGCAACTAACTTTTGTAACATTTTCAGAGAAAACATCGAATAGTTATGTCTTCTTTTTTATTTTCTAAACTGAAGGAAGTGTACTAAAAAAATATTTATCATGAAATAAAATAAAACTCTGAAATCGATTTCATTGAAAAATAATAAATAGCTAAAACTTTCTTTCATTTCTTTTTAAAGATTTATAAGAAATGCAGAGAAATTATATATTTTGCTGTTTTATCACAGCAATTGGTTAGCTATTTGTTATTAATATTTCATTTTCTTTGTCAGCAGCAGCAGTTATTGCATTGTCAGATATATTATATTGCAATAAAATAAAATTTGAAATTCCAGATTTCAGTATTTTGAATACGCTTAATGTTTTCATGTTTTCATTCAGTTGTTATAAACCAAATTAATTTTATATTTATATATTTTAATTTAATTTATGCCAATAGTTTTTATTTTATTAATACTATTATTAAAATCATTTAAAGATTTTAAATGCTTTACGAATAATTTTCTTTATTTTTATGTTCCAAATAAATCATATACGGTGAATAATTTGATTTAACAAAAGCAGTCAATATATTTTTTTTTATTCGCAAGGATCTCGTGCGGTTGTAAACGCCGTCGTTGCTCCACGTTAATCCTTTCATCGCAATTACAACTTTCCAGCTACATCGAAGCATCATTATACTTGTTTAACTCACCCGGCTGCGTAGACGCGCCCCCGCCTTCAATAATCATCGTTTTTAACTCTTTTTTCTGTCCTTTTGCACAAATTTACTGTAAAAATACATACGCGATTTCAATGCTACACTAGTAGACCAGTCAGCCTGGATCAAAAAGTACTTTCTATTTACAAAATCTATTAGCAGGCCAATTTTTTAATTGTTTTGCTTAAAACAATCAAAACATTTTCTTGCTCATACATATTGTTATTTCAAATTCCGCATTGACTGGACTATATGTCCGTACTTTGTAAAATCTCCACTCGAACTGTGGCTGTTGTTATTAATATTTAATTTTCTTTGTCAGCAGCAGCAGTTATTGCATTTTTTAATTTTAAATAATGTTTGCCCTATATTACTTAACCTATTCGAAAATGCTTGCAATACCATCTTTTCATTGGCCTCTAATAAAGCTCGTATAGCATATTTGTTGGTTATTTCAGTAACCTGCGCCGAGTTAATTTCTCCATAAGCTAATCAATTTTTGCTCCATATAATTGAACTGATTTACCACTTTGATTAATTGTATTAATCTCTGAATATAAAGAAACTATTCATTGTTTTTGGAGAAAATTACTTTTTTATCTTTAATCAACCGTGATTTAGCAAATGCAGATAATCTCATTTTAAGTACAAAATTAATTAATAATTGTTTTCCGGGTGTATCTAAAATACTATCATAATATTCGATACCGTCGATAAGTTGTAGTGTTACATTATCATTGCCATTAATTTGTGGCAACATAGCCGCAGCACCTTTTTCAATATGAAATTTTTCAGCCATATTAACACTCGTTACTTTTTATGATTTCTAATTTATCTACTAATATACAATTACAATCTGACAAAATTTGATTCATCTCATCCCAAAGAAATTTAACTACCTTAATTTCATCAACTTATAATATTTTCCGAAAAGATATTTTCTTGACTTTTAAATCTTTGAGAAGTTATTTTAATTTAGTTAGTTTTTCTTTAATCTAATCTCTTAACTTGAGGGTCTTTGTTGCGATTTTGTATAAATTTTTCAAGTACTTCCTATAATTTTTGGAAATATTCTACGTTACTAACCATTACTTTCTATTAAAAATACCCATCTAAATTAATTTATTTAAAAAACATTGTTAGTTAATACAATAAACAATAATATTTAACAATTGATAAATTATAAATATAATTTACTTTTGCACCGTCTTTTGTTCCTGGAGATTTGACATTGAGATTCGTATGCATTCGTCGTTGGCCGCTCTCCGGATTATCTTCATCAAACCTTTCTTGATGTGTAGGCAAATCATCACGACTTCAATTAACAGCAACAAACAAAATGCGATTACTTGCAACATTCCGTATTTTGATGTTTTGATGTTGACTTGGTCTCCTGATCACACAATCACAATTTCTTCTTTTCTCTGGTACTTCTCCATTTTTTTCATAATATATTGCACATTATGTTCACGTTATTCAATTTTGCTAATTGGCAGGATGACCATGTTATGCACGGGGTTATTTGGAAGGTACATGGAATTTAGTTGGATATGTTAATTAATCAGCACAAACATTTTAAATTACTCTACACTAAATTCATAGTTGTTAATTGTTATTAACATTATTTATTTAATTGCATATACTGCAATTACACAATTTTTTATTGCAATTATATTAGGTGATTGAACTTTTTACCTAAATTGCTGATGTTACTTTAAATTATTGCTTATGTCTATCACACCCGAATTTAAATGCAACCATGACATCTGCAAATTATTGAATCGCAAACACTTGCTGTAGTTGCACCATTTTGACAAATTTCATTGAATTTAATGTTTATTTGGTCAATTAATTGTTTATGCGTGTTTATTTCAACACTTGTTCCTTCAAGTGGCTCTAAAGAAAAAATCTAAATCGGGAGATCTTGAAAGCCAAACAATTACACTTTTGCGACTAACCCAGCGTTCAGTAAAATGTGGGTGTAGTTCCTGAATAACATGCTTGCCGTAGTGAGCCGGAGAGCCGTCATATTGAAACTACATTTATTCGCAATCAAGAAGCGAAACATGTTCAATTTTTGTAAAAGTTTTTTATCAAAAAATTGCAATAGAATTCTGAATTTAGCCTATGCCGCAAAACTATTTCAAAGAATTCTCCGTTAAAACTACCAGTCCAAGTGTTCACGCTAAAACGCTGTTGGAATCACGGATGTCTAACAGCACGCGAATTTTGAAGATTTCATAAGTCTTAATTATGGGTATTATATTTATTTTGCTTTTCTTTTAGTTGCAGCTTTAACAGCTATGGTAATTTGCTGCTCTTTTATTTAAAATAATAAAAGCCCATCTAGTCTAGCGATGGACGACACAATACTTTATACTTAATAAATAAATAAGTAACAATAAACAAGTATTACAGACAGATAACACTTACATCTAATATTACAGATGACACCGGAGTTGTGAATGGAGTATTAGTTTTATGATACCGGAGTGCTGCCCTTGAAAAAAATTGTGAATCAAAGAAGTGCTGTGATAGGAAGCCAAAAGTAGCTTTTTGGGTGCAACTTACCTTTGCTCCTCACCACGTCAAGGTATACACTCACGAGAGAGTATGGGTATTATTAATACAATCTCTATTTAAATTGAGCTCTATAATATTTCCCTTATAAATAATTCATGTCAACTATTTCCAACGACTAAGCGCAAAACAAGTTGTAAAGCCTGGACACATATGATTGGGATGTAACTGCTCACAATTTAGTGTTTGCCATACACAGTTTTGAGAATGACAAAACTGCTTTGCAATACGCTCAGTGTAGAGTTATTTATTTCCTCGTAGTCAACATATTTCTTCTTTCCTTTCTTTTTTAGGATGATTATTACGTGGAACAACAGTTTCCCTGAGTTGTTAAAAAGTATGACCAAAAACTAAACCATGTATGAGGTTGACGTCTATTGGGAAATCGTCGGTGATACTCGATACGTTTCAAGGTCTCGGTCCCGTTATACCCATACATAAAATGTTCATATTCAACTGCACTATACTCATTCATGTTTAGCTAAGTTTTACTTTTTACCAATTTAACTTGTTTAAACTTAACAATTAACAAACAACAATCTGAAATGAAAAGTTATGTTTGTTTCAAAGTGTTAGTATTTTTTTAATTTACTGCCAATATAGTATAAACAAAATATTTTTTTTATGAATAACTATTATTATCAAATCCGTTTGCGGACCCATTTTTGTTATGACTTTTTTGTTTATTTTAATTCATTATCACTTCTTCAAATATTTTACATTTTTTTAAACATTCTGTATATTTAGTTTTCAATGACAAAGATACATATAACATTTGTGTTTAATTAGTTATTCCATCTATACCTTTTATTTTATTTTTTATTAAATTATAATTAATTTCACTACAAGGTAAAGTTTTTATCGGAAGCTTTTAACACTTACAAAATTAATAGAAATAAAGAAACCTATCAATATTTTATTAATAAGTAACAAACTGATCTATCTAATATATTAATATCAATTAGGAAAATATGTTTTGAAACTACATTATTACAATTAAAAACTTATTAATTTAATTTATGATAGTATTATATAAAATATTACCTTAATATGGTTGATGAACTAGAGCAATAGCGTTAATACCAGGTCATTAAAAAGAGGAATACATCAGTTTAAATTTTATAAAATTTGAAGATTAAATTTTATTGTTAAATTATTATTAATTAATAGTATGACCCGTATTTCGAAATTCATCTGGTACATTGGATTAATACATTTCTAAGTAGCTTAGTTTTGTAGATAAAAATTTGTAACGTTTTATATTTTATATAGAGGATATATGTATTACATATTTTAATGTATAATAAAATAAAAATAGAAAAATGCAAAACAACAAAACCAAATACTTATAACGACTCTCAAGTGAACACGGCTCAAAAATTACTGCCTGTGAGATAACTCTCGAGAGTTTTATTGCAGCTCTCAAAGAGTCAATTTACTCTTATGTGAACACACACTTGAGTGTCTCTCAAAAGTAACTCCCGAGAGTAGGGTTTTCAGAAGAACACGTGTCATAATTGTGAAAGCATTGATAGATGCACGTTGGTGGAGCACAAAAATACTTATTTTGCGCTCCACCAATACTTTAGCTATATTATCTTAAAAAATTTTAAAAATATTTTCGCTACAATATATTACAACAATGTTTTTATAGTATTTTCTAGATAAATTTTAATAGTTCATAAAAAATATACATTATTTTACACTTTTTTAAATAATAATAATTAGATAAAATAAAAAAGAAATCATAATAATAGAGATTATAATTTATAAAAATAAAAGAAAAAGTAAAATATTTAAAAAAACAAGGTAGGATAAATAAGATAGTCGTATAGTGTACTTTCTGTGACCTTCCTATTAATTGATACACTGACATTAATTATATCCAAAAATATATTGTGCTTATTAAAAAGGTTGAATACACAATTTAATGTTTATTTGTTGTTTTGTATATAAAATAACATGCAAAAAGAGAGACACACCAAATTCATAGTGATTGACACTATTATTTTATGGTTAGTACCCAAGCCGACATGTATCATTTTATTTGATAGACAAGGATAGGTATTTACTATAATAAAACTAAAATTATAAAAAAAAAATATTTCCTACGCATTATTTAATTTATAAATACTTAAGTACTTAATTAGTACTTACACAACAACAATCACTAAAAATAATATCTGTTTTGACTTTTAAAGTGGAAGGTTCTAATACTTTTAAGACTTTTTCTTCTCATGTTATTTAAATAACTGTTTTTTGTATTGATATGCCTTTTGCAATAATAATTTATTATTATTGACTAACGCAGAATTAGTTAAAGTTTTTATATCACCAGTTTTTTGTGATACATTAGCAGGTTTTATTAAAATATTGTTTTCTAAAGGAATTTTGTTTTTAGGGCTCACACTTTTTTGCATTAATTCTTATATTTTTCTTTTTTTTTCTTTCACTGTTTCTTCATTTTTGACTCAGGCAAAAACAGAATTTCAAGTATTGACGCGGCACTTTAATTTAAATCTATTTTTTAGATTGATTTATGTTTTATTTATGTTAAATTTCCAATTCTATGTCATTAATATTTTGTTTTGGTTCAGCCGATTGATTTGATTTTGGAAAAGATCCATCCTAGTTTATGTTTATGTCAAGATTGTTAGCTTTATTTAAGATAATCACAAGTATATTTTTTATGTCAAAATTATTGGCATCATTAAATAAATTCCGAATTTTGCACAAATGGGGATTTTCCTATTAGATTCAAATTAATATAATATAATTCAATTTTATTAGATTCAAATGCGTGCACTAAGTCCAATTATGGTTTTAAATTTTTTAAACAATCAAAACTTGCTTGATGTCTTTTCATTTTAAAAAACTAAATTTTTATTTAATAATTCATCTTTATTAATATTTTCTTTGTATTTGTCAGTTTTTTCAATGTTAGAGTTATTTACTTTGCCCATATATTTGGTAAAATCAATTGCATTTGAATTCCATGAAAATAATCCGGTTGCTCCGAAATCGTGGATAATTGTAGATTTTTTTACATATTTTTCTACGACGTTATTAAGCTAGGGTGCAAAATTTTCTTTAATAAATTGCACGTGGAGATGCCCCCGTCTCCACTACAAATTACCAGTCTGCTATCCTGCCTTTATTGGTTTAAAGGCTGACACATCTGCAGGTTGTAGTAGTCTGGTTGTATTTGGATAAAGTGCTATTAATATAATAACCGACTCATTACATAATTTGTTGATTTGTATCTTGAGATGCGTTTTAAGTCCATCAACAATAAATATAACTGTTTTTTTAATATCTCTGTCTATAAAGTATTTATTACAAATATTAGCAAAATATTCATTATCTCAATATCTCTCTATGTAGTGTGGCACTGGCTCGGTTTAGGCTTATAATGATATATAATCATTGACGGTGAGATCACCAATTGCGCAAAAATTGAACATAACAGTCAACAAGACTTCAGCGGTACATTGATCCACTTCATACACACATTTTTTACAACGTTGTACAATGGCTTTTTTAATCTTAAGGCATAACGATAGTTTGGTTTCATTCCTATTAAAGACTCGATTTTTATTAGAAAGTATATGTAGGTGTCCTTTATCAAGTTCGTCTTTTATACTTGCAAATCAATATTAGCTAATACAAGCGCTTGCATATGTAACGGCTTCCGTGGTTTGTAAATAAGTGGGAATGTCTTTTAATAAACGCACAATACCACCCTTGTTCAGGCAATCCATTAGGAAAAGATGTTTTTCTATCCACTCCTGGACAAAGTTTTAAACGATTGCCTTAATATCTTCAATATGCCTTGGAAACCCTTTACGCGGACACATTAAAATCTAACTAAAATAAATATTTTGATGTTACACTTGAAATTTTTATTAACTTAATTAACTCAACCAGTACTTTTTTTCTTTCTAATCGGAAAAATACGGTCTCGCAGCATACCCCGGTTTTTTTAATTATTTTCCATGCAAAATTGTTTTGTAGCACTTTTTGACGAATTTGCTATTTATTCACATCTAGATAATTATTTTATGAATTTATAATATTATATATTTTTTTATTTTGTAGAAACTTTAATATTCATGACAAAATTAATTAATTCTACAATTATTTTCTTTTTTAATTTTATTGATGTGATATAAGATTTTTTTTTAACTTTTAGTTTCTAAAACTGTTTGCTCCAATTTGCATAGTAACTTAAATAAACCGACGCATACTATAACATACTTGTACAGTTTGTGTTGTAAGAAATAATTATGATTTCTGTCATGATAAAAATAAGTTGAATTGGTGATAAGGAATTTGATTTGCAAATAAATGACGGTTATCAATTTATAATTAAAGGACAGCTGTAATAATTCATTATCACGAAATGTGGATCCAATATTTTTTTTGTTATCTGGATGTACCTGCGAGGGTCCTTTTACCGAATTCAATCGTGCATTTTACACCCGTTTTATGTTACGGAATAAAAATTTTGTGTTTATGTCTTTAATAACTTTTTCTAACGATCGGATATGGGATGAAATCAATAGGGTTCACGCTATAAACGCGAACAACAAATGGCCATCTAGCCAACAGACCGACGTATAATTATTTTTTTGTGACGCGGTCAAAAAAAATTAAACACGTTATTGAATGTCCAAGTAGTTAATAATCAGTTCTACGCACTTTTAATTTAATTTCACATTTTCGTGTTTTTGTTCGTTTTGGCAGTATAAAGCGAGATATTTGCATTCAATGTGATGTGCTATGTGGTTAGGATATTTGCGGACGGATGGGTCGAATGCAATACGCCAGATAATTTATCATATTATTTTAAGTTCCACAATAATAACAGTGCACTTTATAATTTATAATTAATCTATTGCAAATACACCCAGGCGTAAATTAAGAATAAAATGCGACAGCTTACTCTAATATAAATCTAATTTAATCATCGTTAATTTTACTTTGACTCTAAATTATATTATATATATATATAACAAGAAACTTTCATATAAAATTGATTTCTGATAATGCACTTACCATGCAAAATCTATATAAACCGTGCCACGTCATTCATGTGCATACAGTCTATAAAGTATACCTATCAACTCACTGTAATTAGTAAATTGTACTAGTATAGTTATAAAAAGAAATAGATTTAAAATTTCTAAAATATAATTGTTGTCTTTATTGCTTCAATAAATAATTAATTTTATTCGCATTAGATTCAACCTATATATTTAAATTAAAAACTTTTTCATGCGCTATTAGTTTTCTTAATTTTAAGGCAAAAATACTGACAAAGATATTGTTATTATTTATAATTATAATAAATGGTTTAAAAATATAATAAATAATTTAACAATCTTCCGATATGTACCTATTTCGTCCCATTTGTAGACCTCATAACTATTTTTTTTCAAAATTGAGATTATTAGTGGAAAACATTGTTGAGTAATTCTATGAAGTGAAAAACTTTAATTAATGTCTATAATGATAACAGATTTTTTATCTACACACATACTACGATTCAAAAACCTCATAGCTACCTATGTATCTCGAAGATCGTTAAGATGGCGCTATTATCTTACTGCTGACGTCTAAAATCAAAAGTGACAGTCATGTTGGGTTTATTGACATTTCTTCTGTACATATAATTTTATAATATAAGTAATTAATATTTATTTAGAAATTATCAATTATTATAAAATAAAACTAATTTATAGTATTCTTATTTTAGTTATTTTAAGGATGAAATAGATTTCATAAAATTTGAAAATAAATATGAACAGAAAAAATATTATGTACTGAGTTATATAAAAACTTGATCCTAATATCAACAAAAAAATCAACCTACCCACTGACCTGTAAAAATTAGAAGCTCTATCATTAGTCACGAGTGAGCAAACCTATAACAAAATATCCTAGGACATACAAACAGACAAACCATTATTTAATAGTCTTAATATTTGGTGTCTCTAATGTATGAAACAAAAAGATATCACAAAACGGGGCAATTTTAAGCTTTGTACAGATAAAAACTTTCTTTATTTATATAGATGTAGTTATTTTAGTTTACTTGACATACGTGAATATCTAGGCAAGATTAGTTTTTTTGCACACTTGCTATTTTTTACTAATGTTTTTAATTTTATGAATAAAATTAAGTTTAAATATAATTTAGGATTCAAATTTACCCTCACAACATGTTATTTAGTTTAAAGGTTCTATCGCTACATAAAGCTAACATGACAACAGCAAATGCAATGAATATAGCTTTCTTGACGTAATTTGATTTTAAGACACAGTGTTGTAAAGTATGGAATGCGGCAAAGCCACAAACAACACTGGAAAAAAATCTTCGCCATAATTAAGTGTATGTAACTTTACATCAAATAAATTAGTGCTTAATTTAATTATATATATATATATATATATATATATATATATATATATATATATATATATAATAAAGCGTCCGGTAAGAGAATCTATTAACAGGCGCCCTAAGCGTCCCTAAAAACATACTTTTATCTTACGCAGATTAATATACTCGAGCTCTATGACATCACAAACGATTGATTTGTAATTTAAAATTATATTTTTTTTTCTTTACATAAATGTGTATTCCGGCGTCACATTTCAGTTATTGGGTATCCTCGATATATGTATATCTGTTATGCATCATTTAGGTGTCCGACAGTATTGACATATCTCACTCAGAGATATTCTCGTTGACATCTGCTAAATAGACTATAGAGCGTCCAAACTTGTTTGCATGGTATTATATTGCCCACGATCTATATTTTGTCATTACATTGCTAAACAAATCAAAATTTGAAAATGCAATAACGCAAAAATTAATGTCCCGTGGTGCGTTTAGTGTAGTAGATCTTTTTATACAAGTATTCATATAAATAAAATAACTTTGTATATATCTTATATAAAAAGTTGTTTTAGTTATAAAAATGCAATATCACATAGTAAAAACTACCACAATTCAATTTATAAGTATTCAATTTGTTTCCAATGTGCGTAAAAGCGAGCGTAATGTATGGACGCTCTAAAGATAGAATGATGTAAATATACATACACTATATATATATATATATATATATATATATATATATATATATATATATATATATATATACCGGGTGACAACAGAAACAGGTACGCGCTGACTTTTTTTTTGTTCATAAATATTTTTTATGAAATTCTAAATTCAAAAATATTTATCAGAAAATTGTTACTTTGTCACAATTCAAAGTTATTTGCAAGCATTTAAAAATGACAAATGAAATATGAAAAAGTTGACATGTTGTTAATTTACGGAGTGTCGGATGAATCGAGTTGCTGGTTTACTCTATTCGAAAAGACATCCCGATCGTTTAATTCCGGCTAGAAACTTCTTCAAGGGACTCAAAAAAAAATGCAACGTAGACCGAAAAACTGCAAAACTTATTTTAATAATAATTCCTATAAGTACAAGTTGTATCAATTTCTGCATAAAAATATGGCAAGATGGCAATTTTCCAAAGTTTACTACAACTTACTGTATTTTTAACTTTCAAAATTGAAAAATATGTAGCCAACTTAAAAGCTTGCTTTGTAGTCAAAGTATCCCAAGATAAGTTACTGTCTATAATACACCAAAGAAATTTAGTGTATTCCGATACATATGATGTGGGTTGTACCAGAAAATTCTTATTTAAGAATGTATTCGACTTATTATATAAATGTTGTTGGAATATACTCGAAAATTATGAATGTTTATATAGATTATAAAACGTATGATATACAGAATATGCTTTATTATGTCATAAGGATTTTATGTATATGACGACAGTGCTCTCACATGTAATATACATCTAAAGCACTGTCCACAGAACAAAAGGAAACTGAAGTCGGACCAACTAGCCAAAATAAACAATTTTAACATTTATTTTACAAAAAACTCATTTTAGAAAACTCATGTGAGACAAAGAAATAATCTAAAGCAGACTTGCAACGGAATACAACAACTTTTAAAAAACCTCCAAAACGTGAATTATACATGGTTGTTCTATAATTAGGACCAACGCAAAATACTCAAAAAGAAGTATTGTATATCAGTCGAATCAAATAGCAAAGGCTTACATAACTCATTTCCGGACACTGTAGTCTTAGCACATGAATAAATTGGGACAAGTAGATCTCATATGCCGCGAATGCTTGGAGAATAAAGAGACTCCGTTGCATTAATTATGTGAACGGAAGGTATACAACATTCAGCAAACAGCACTAGTTTGGTAAACATATGTTAACTCAGGGAGAGCTAAAAACAATACCTGTTGCAATAGCAACTATATAGACTTCATAGAAAGAACACAACTGTTAAAACTTTAGCGTCATAGACGCACAATATTGCCACCAGGATATATTTGTTTGACGAAGGATGTCAGCAATATTGATTGCACAGATTGCTACTGTATATATATATATATATATATATATATATATATATATATATAAACAAACATATTTTTTGTTACGATTAATTTAATTTAATTTTTTTTTATTAATTAATATAAGAAATACGTACGTGAAAGGTAGACAGCGCAATGTACGGTGCAGCCAGTATTAGTATTATTCAGGGGTATCCAGGTCAGTATCTCCCTCTTACGTTCCCGATAACTGCATAGGTATATGATGGCTTCAGCAAAGCAGGAGCCTCATAATTTTATTGGTTAATACTATGGAAATTAAAACCCTGCTTATGTTAGTGTGATTTTTTTAAAGATGTAATTTTTTAAACAATATGATTTTTATCTAATGTAATTTATGTAAATATTATTTTTTTAAATTTTCTATATCATAATTTTATTTGTTTACTGTCTGGCCGGCAAACGTTGCCACAGTTTAGAATACCTCTAGATCATCGTTTTACATTTTCCTGAAATTTAAATTATCTTCTAATTTAAAGATATTTGTAGCAAATTAATTACAAAAATAAAAATAAACTAATATTAAGTTACATTCCGTGTCACACGAGATACAATAAATATGTTCCAGTTATTTTGGGAAATCAAATATAGATACTTAAAATCCATTAAATTAGTATATAAGTTAATTTTCTAGACAAATAGATTAAATGCTGTTTTCAATTTAATGTGAAAGATGTTTATGGTAATATTTAAATATTACACAAAACTTTTCCGCGCGTGCCAAATTATGTATTAAAATGTTTATTGTTTGATATTTGCTCAGATGTATTGTTTTGCGTCTATTCATTAATTTATATAAAAAGTTAAGCAGTACTGATTGATTTTATTGCTTGACAAGCATTGGTACAAATAATTTTATTAATTTAACAAAAGGGAATTGTATTGTTAATTAACTACTTTTTGATATATACATGGTGTTGTCGGATAAGTGTATCATAAAGAAAATTATTTTTATTTATTATCTATATTTTTAATTTTTTTTTATAAAAGTTTTTATTTACTTTTAAATTATAATTATATAAGTTTTGATTATTTTTTTAAGAATGAAATAACGTATTCAAAAATATTTTAAAAAATATTATAAAGTTTATATTTTGTTAATAAGTGAATACATCATCATATTAGCAGCAATACAGGCATATTTACAAACATAGGTTAAATACAGATTTATATCGCTAGCAATTTAACTAACTATTTTTAGTTAGTTATATGTTTCAACTAGGATACATCCATAAACCTAAAAAAATATAAACTGTTATAAATTGCAATGGTGCCTCCTTCCTTCTGCATCAATGTATTTGTAGAGAACAACAAAACTTATCCCCATTAACATAATATTTAAACTTTCAAGAAATTTTAGTTTTATAAAACACTAGTAGCGTATAAAATAAATACAATTCACACTAAGGCAACAAATCCATAATTAAAAGCAAACAAAGAGTTTAAATAAAAAATCCATAAACTACATCAACACAATTGTTTGCATTATTAAATCCAATCAAGGATTGCTTTTATTTTTTTATTCACTTAAATTATGCAACACAATTGTTCTGTTTTGTGGTGACAAATATATAAATAGAATTCTGAGAAGTTTTTGATAAGTGGGTCTGAAAATACATCGGGTTTAAAGTTTTTGAATATTTGAAACTTAATAAATGCATTGAAAGACGTCTGCGCTTTTATATTTATACTTTTTAATTTTAATCCGGACTTTTGGGCTAGCTTCAATTCTGCAAAAATTGTTGCATATATTTAAATTATCTTATTAGTATACCAAACAAGTTTCTTTTCCGTGCGTCTATTTATTAAGGGGATAATATTGACGTAAGATAAAAATCATTCAATCAAAACAACATATTTTATTAAAATGTGCAATCATACAAAGTGCAAGCTATAAATAATTAATCCTCATTCTTCTAGGAACTTGTACTGAAATATTTACCAATGGTTTTCATACAAAATTCAATAATCGATTTGAAATGTTTGCAATATATGCAATCACAGCACGTGCTATTCACAACAACGGTAAAAATCAGGTTAATATTTCAATAATTAAGTTCTGACATTTATGTATTTTTAAATGACCAACCATTGTAATTATACTAGTTGAGTCTTTATTCGTTTTTGTTAAAAGTTTTCATTATAATCTAGCAATAACGTATGGTCCAAAACTTTTGGGAGAAATTTACCTGATTTTATTTTAGTGACAAAATGCATTTAATGAAGCAAGTTATGGAATTGAAATGTCATGTCATTTAAATAAACAATATAAAAAATTTTGTATTCGCTTTACAAAATATATAAGAAATAATAATTTATAATCTGGTTGAGCAAATGTCAAAACAATACGCAAATAAATAATGTATTGCACAATTAAAAAATTTCAAAAAGGATATAATGCAAAAAGTAGCCAAATGTTGGAAAATCTACAGTGTTTAGGATCTTATAAAAAAATGGTTATATTAAAAATAATAATAATTATTAATATAATAAATTATTATTATTACACGGACGATTATAAATGTTTTTCTATTTTGAAATAAAAAAGGTTGATACTGCGAGTAATTTAACAGATAATAAAATAATGCTATTGCTAGATCTTGCTTTATGCAATTATTCAAGAATAACATGAAATTGGTACGATAACATCAACTTTGCCGACTGTACCGACATTGGACAATACTCCTATTTTACTTCAAGCTCTCCCAATAGAAGAATTTAATAGTGTGTTGAAAAGTCTATATAATAACTAATGGGAAATTCAAAATAAAAACAATTATAACGTCGTATATAAGGCTAAATTAGAAAAACGGGTTGTCCAAAAGATCGCGTCAGGAGAAAACACCGTCAAATAAAATATACCAGTTTTTCTCCAATCATTTATACTTTATTTTATTACAGATTGTTCTTGTAAAAATATAAAACTATGTGTATAACTCAACTTTTTTTCCAAAACTGTCAACCACATTTCTTTATTTTATCGGATCTTATTAATTATGACAATTATCTAACTTTACACAAATAGTGTAAATCTAATTCACTGTATTTATGTAGTTAATTAAGTGTAAAAGTTAATTCTTCTACTTCTACATTTAGTAAAATGTTACTCGTTTAAGACATAGAGGGCACATAAGAAGGGACAAATTCACCCTGTAGTTTTTGTTAATGACATTTTAACTTTTCTTGATGTAAATTATGAAAGATGGGTTTTTTATGTCGATAAGGTAAACTTAATTAATTTTGATATCTTAACTCGTCGCAAAAATTCGACAAATCATCAAAAGGGCTAGTCGAGCATAGGGAATTGATTTTATTCTACAAACAAAGTATGTTTTGTACAACGTCGGCAAGTCAGTTATTTGTTATAAAATGACAAAACAAAACAATTTTTTAAATCGCAAACTAATGGTCGTGCAGAAGTAAGAATATATATATATATATATATACTCTATTATTATATCTTAATGGAATTGTTTTTAATAGGAAAATATGTTAAAGGTTAAAGGTTTCACAGTAGACCAAGAAAATTTTTTTTGTAAATAAAAGCTACATCTATTTCATTTTTATCAGTACAAAATTTATTGCGAAATGAGGCACCTGTCAGAGTACAGTTTTGCTAAAATTTATTGCATGTCAAACCGTGACCCAACTATAAGTAAAATACTATTTATAAATAAGGCAACCTTTACCAGACGTAATGTATTTAACTAGATTTAAAAAGCCCACATATGAGAAGAGAAAGGCATTTGCAATCCAATTTTTTTGGTGTTTTATTATTGGCAATTATCTATTGAGCCCCCTTTGAACTACCACAAAAACTAAATGGCGTATTTGTCGTTTTTACAGAATGACCTACCTCTGTTATTCGACAACATTCCACTAAATACTAGGCAAAATATGTGGTTTATGCAGGATGGAGCTCTCGCCCACTATACTCGTGTGATTAAGAACTTTTTTAATAAACGTTTCCCGCATCGTTGGATTGGCCGGAAAAGTGATTTTCCGTAGCCACCTTGTAGCCCTGACATTAATACTCTTGATTTTTTCCTTTAGGTCTACATGAAATAGTTAGTCTATAGTAATGAAATTGGAACTTTGGATAAAAATTACTGCAGAAAATCCAAGAATCTGCAATCATAATTAAACGTAGTGAATGTATTTTTTTTAAATTCGACGTCACCTACAAGACTGTTTAAGAAAGTGTATTCACGTGAATGGTGGTCATTTTTAAAATTTACTTAATAATTTATTTCTTTGCTTTTTATATTAATAATTATTATATGTTGCTAGGTAATCAATTTCATTTTTTTAACACTAAATGCAGTAATTACAAAAAAATGAAGAAAGCAAAATCAATAAACTATACCTTATCTACTTAAAAAAGTCCAAAGGTTATAAACTCGTTTACGATAAACAGGGTGTCCAATGTTAAAATTTATTTATGAAAATATGTAATGTATATGAGGAATACAACTATAAAATCATATTTGTATAATGCAAAAACAATTGTCTATTGAGTTGGAATAAATAATTTATTATTTCTACAACACACAGTTTATTACAAAGTCTTGCGGTGTCAAATTTTTGCTTAGTAAAGAATATTAAAATGCACATATCTTGAAAACAAGTCCAGATATCAAAATCAATAAGGTAAAATTTACATTAAAAAAAATATGTCATAAACAAAAAACTACAGGGTGAATTTGTCCTTCCATATCTGTGTAACTAGCGCACTATATGAGGAACCCAAAAATAACTATCAAAATTATATTTCTAGTCCTAAAAAACATAAAATTAAATGAGCGTAACTTTTCACATCTTTGAATTTACTAGACATTGGTAAAGGGACAAAGCGTTTAAACAATCCATAAAATTTGCTGTAGAGAAAGTTGCAGGCATTCGTAAAGTTAATCTTTCCAAATTACATGATATTTTTATAAACTTTTAGATATTATAAATAATAAACATATTTCAAATAATGGGCCATAAAACAAATAACAATAGTAAGACATTCTCTACTAGAAAACAAAAATTCCGCAAGCCTAATTGTTGACCACATATTTTTTGTTTAAAAAATTAGTGAATTTGTTCGCATTTAATTAATTGCTTTTTGCTCAGAAGTATATATGTTATACTTATAAATAAGAAAATGTTTGTATATGTTAATGGATTTCTCATAGGTCTTTCTATGATTTTCCATTTCATATTGTGTCACGAACAAGTAAACATCGATTCTGAAACAATTGTGGCTGCGTATAAAATTGTGAATAAATGATTTTGATTTTGCTCTCTAAGTGAAATGCATGAGTGTTACTTCCGAAGGGGTGAAAGGTTCTCGTCTTTGCAACAAGAACCCAATAATAATAATAAGGATTAGTCGAAGTCGAATATTTAAATACCGTTCACTTTAATTTAAAGTAATTTGTAATTGTTTTGTGATAGTGCAATACTTGTATGAACGCATATATGCAATTTAGTTGTAATTAAAAAATATTATGTCTCACGTCATCTTAACACTAGGTTGACGTATATTAAATATACAAAGGATAAATACATAATTCTTTTATCTAACATAAAAATAAAATGTCGTAAATTCAAATCTCCGATTTAACTGTGAAAAAGATGAAATATGAAGTTGAAATATGAAAATTACAAGAGACACCTAATTTAATGCTTTATTATTTGCCCAGACAAAATAGCAGACGACAAAATTAATGAAAAAACGACACTTTCATACTACAAGAAGACAGAGTTGTTCTCAAACCCAATGCAAAAATCCAAGATGTGACCTTGGATGTTAAAAACCTCACAAAGACCGACTATGTTATTATTTAGGCAAGTTTTGATACAGCGTTCATGTACAGCTCCTTGTATCAATTTCGTCTTTCTTGTCTTTTATTTTCAAGCTTAAATCTTTTCTTTTTTAATGGTTTATCACAACATTAATGTACCATTATTCATTTTCAAACCTTCAATATTGCCTAATTTCTTTCTTTTTTTTTAATGATCCATCGTAACATTTATGTACCATTATACATTTTTAAGCTTTTTATATTGCTTGATTTTTTTAACGACACCCATTGTATCATTCTTATATTTCAAACTATTTTGTTGTACCCATCAATTACTTCAATATCTCCTTGAGATATCATTCCTACTTGTACTTTTTCAAGACTACTTGGCTACATGCGTTCTATTCTAACAAGTAGAGATTCCACAACATCCTCAATGCTGTAGGAAACCACCAATTATAATATTAAGTTTTGTTTAGCGGCGAGAAATGTAATGTTTTATAAGAAATATTTGATTTTATTTTATATAAAACTGTACGCATTATGAGCAGTCTGTAAATATATAAATATCTAAAGTGAGATATTACATTTCCAAAAAACTTTGAACTTTTAAATCGCCTTTATTTTAGCAAGGTTAAGGTGTATACCGTCAATCGATACTTTAAATCCTAAAAAC
Source organism: Tachinus sp. AB-2021 (assembly GCA_030264575.1). Lineage (NCBI taxonomy): Eukaryota > Metazoa > Arthropoda > Insecta > Coleoptera > Staphylinidae > Tachinus > Tachinus sp. AB-2021. The sequence goes on along the minus strand of JARJEC010044399.1, from coordinate 5,066 downwards.
AACTACTTCTTGTTTGGCAAAAGCACACTTTTTTGCATTTAAGGTTAAACCGGCGTCTCTAGTACCTTTAAATACGTGTCTTAAATGTATTTAATGTTTAGCAAATGTTTTACCAAATACAGTTATGTCATCTAGAACAATTACAACTTATTTCCACTTTAGAACATTAAATACTAAATGAGCTTTTAAAAACAGAAAGGACCATTAACCATCTCTAAACTTAAGTTATTAAATTCATTTAATCCCGCCGGGATGTAGAATTACAATTGCGTTTTTTTGGTTTATGTTCCTTTCTATAAGATACTTGATAATACTCCGAGTTTACATTGATTATGCTAAAATAAGCTGCATCGCCTAAATATAAAAGTAAGTCATCTATTAATATCAAAAAAGTAAATACACTTTTTGGTAAGAGCGTCGTGAATTTGTTTTTCTATAATATCCTTCTCGGCGTGCGATACGCAATACGGTCTTTGCTGCACAGGTGATGCATTGTACATATCTATTTCGTGCTCAGTAATTGTTGTTAATCCAATTTTTGAAAAATCAAATGACATCACATCTCAAACTCGATTAGCAACTGCTGTAACAAAAACATCATGATTACTAAATTGATTTCCATATAAGACGTTTCGATTTTGTAATTTATTTTTGTTATTATTATACGCGGGTATGAAGTTTTTGTTTAATAAATAATCTTTGTGGTTTTGCACAAAATTACCATTTGTATTAACTTGATGTTTATCTGTATTTAACTTATACACATTAATTAAAACATTACTGCCTTTAGATGGATATTTATTTTTTGCATAATCAAGTAATAGAAATATCAGTCACATATAAATTACATATAAATTACAAATTATTATTAAAATTTATGTTATATATTCGATTAGGTAATAAAATGTTTATAATTACAATTTTAAAGTACTAAGTATCTACATTTTTTATACCAGACGGAAGTTTATTAAATAATTTTATGTCACTATAGACATGTGATGATTTAAATAATTTGGTATTATGCTTCAACGTTGACAACTCATCTTTATTTCTAGTGCTGTAAGTGTAATGTTCTCCAAGATTACAAAATTATTACTTTTATAAAATTTAGAACTTGTAGATATAAATTGCTGAAACAGTTAATAATATTTTCTTTATAATCTTTGATTGGACAAGTTTAATATTAAAAATAAGTCGAAATATACGCTTCTGCATGATACTCTAAATTGGCGCTGAATTGCCCGACAATATGTTAAATTAAATTTGACAAGACCAAATAATAAATGTCAATTAATGCTGCATTGTCAAATTGCAAAGAAAGATTTATTAAGATTATTGCTCACGAATTCAGTATGTAGTGTTTGTCGACTTATAAGTCTAAGAATTTGGTTGACTTCGAGAAAGTGAAATTATCGGTAGTTTTGTAATTTGGAGGTAAACATTTCATTTGATGAAAATAAATGTACACTGTTTTATTTTTGTTTAAAATTAATCTATCTTTACACCAGTTTATTAATTTAGTTCTTTATTAATTTCGACAATAAATATATTTTCAGAATGTCTAATAAACTAATAATTGAAATATCATCAGCATAAATAATAATTTTCAAAATTCAAAGAGTTTAACTCTTTAAATATTCCGGGAAGATCATTAATAAATAGAATAAAAATGAAAAGACCAAAAACCCTACCCTGAGTCAACCCATACTCATCAAATTTTTTTTTGATAAATAATCTTCGAATTTAACTCTATTTTTTTATCTGTTAAGTAAGATCTTAATAATTTAAAAAAAGTTTCACAAAAACCCATTTGTTCTAATTTTACATAATAAAATCTGTATCTAGAATATGAAAACAAACATGACATGGTATGTCAAAGGAGAATCCAAACACATATTTATTTTCATCTCATTTTTTATTTATAAAATATATAAATTTGTTAGCAACAGTTTATCACATATAAGTATTCACAGATACATAGAATATCAGTCTGTTTTTTATTTAAAAATATACTTAAACTATTAATTCTATTTTTAATGCTTTGTCTGTTTACACATGCAATTTTCAAATGATACGGCAATGTTATTTATATTTTGCGAATATTTTAACTTATGATTTCGATGATTTGGGTTTATTCAAAAATTGTTATCGACAAAGGTCAAGCTGGTGAAGCATCGTACAATGATAATTCTTCATGTGGATAAATGACATTATTGGGAGTTATTTGTGGATGTTCCTTCATCGGTTCCCTTTCCATATTATTTGTTTCGAAATATATATTGATAGTGAATTAATATTTTGTTTTAAATTTGAGATTATTTTACTTATTTTAATTGTTTCTTCAATGAGATAGTTGATGATTTGATATATTTAAAGATATATTACTATTAACATTACTATTTTCTCTCAAATTAAGACTATTTATGTAATTATTTTTGTTTTGAAATTTTCTCATAATTAATTGTTTTAATTTCTGTAATAACAAATTAGTTTCCCATTTTTTTTTTCTAAATACTGATTATTTAATATTTTGATCTCATTGATATTATTTTATTGCTATCTAGTAATGCAACATCACGTTTGTATTGGCAGTTGACTAAAACGTTTTTACGTTTTTGCAAGTCATTGAATTTCTTTTACAATTATAAACATTTTTCCCATTTGGATATTTTGAATGTTCAATTTTAAAAAACTAAAATTAACATTATCTTTTATTTTATTGTATAGTCTCTTTTCGCCACGTTACCGACGTTCTTTATCTGATTTTATAGAATATTTATTAAAAATGCTATAAAAATTGTGTAATATGTATACAAACAATACTAAAAGTAAAACTTATAAGAATGTTGACGGTATTCCTAGAAAATATTCATGCATGGTTCTTAGAAACATGTAAATTCAAATATTATATAAAATTTATAGGGATGTTACGCTCCACTCACGTTTTATTTTCAAAACATAAATTTGGTTTAAACAATAATAAAAATTGTAATATAATATATAATTTTATCACCAGTATTGCTCGTTAGATTTGTAATTCCATTTGTATTATCCCTATATGATAAATCCCTATGTGATATATCATATAATTCCGTAGACTTTCTTGTTTGTCAATTTTGAAAATAAATTATACGGATTAAAGATTGACACACGTTTTTCATCATGGAGACTGTCATGATGACCAGACAGTCTTGGTATGTAAAACGTGTATCTATCTTTAATCTTTATGATTTATTTTTTGGCTCAAAGGACTACAAAACTAGGCCATAAAGGAAATATATTTGCTGACATTATAAAATTATGATTGTTGTAAAAACTTGGAAACACATATTAAGCTTCTGTATAATTGTAAAATAATAAGAATTAAGATTAATCATCCCCGTTGGCATTCCGTCAGTTCCAGTTCCACAATAATGCAGCATCTTGTTGAGGGGTGACTATTCATTAGTTCTGGAAATAAGCGTCTAGGGGAAACTTAAATGGGTCATTCTATGTGTGAAAGATTTTAATTTAATCTAATAATAGTAGGTATAACATGATGCATTAGACTGAAATGGGGCAGTTATTATAATTTCGCATTATCCCTTCAATAATAAAGGATCTTTAAATTGTGGCGGAGTTTAACGAGTTTCTTGCAAGTCAAATATTTGCGCTAATTTAGTTTCTAATGAAATAAATGAAATAAATTTATTAGCAGTGTTTGTCCTGAAATATTCTAATAATTTAACCCAAACAAAGGTGAAATTGATGAAGAAATGCATAAATGTCTTATATTTAATGTTATCTGAATATCAGTATTCAGACAGTTTTATCGTTTGTTTCCGTGCTGTTAATTTGATGTAAATATTTTGTATCATTTAATGTATATTTTCAATTTGAAAGCTATAGGCTATATCGCTTGCTACCTGTCTATTAAATAAACAAATTGTATAACGAATAATTTATTGCTCCAATTTTCAATTAGATATAGAAAAGTAATAAATTCTGGTTTCAGTCTTATTCAATTCAATTTGGATTCAATTTCAACTGTAAGTCAGGAATTATTTTAAATATTTAATTTAATTTTGCGAAGCATTTATTTAATACAAATGATTTTATATGTTAAGTTAGTAGACGTTGATTTAAAACTTTTTTTAGCAGAGAATAAATTTTTATGTAACATGATTATTCTTAATTAGGGAGGTAATTAACCTTAAGTAGCGATGACCTAAATATTTCTTTTGGTTACTTTATATATTTTCACAGCAAACGGTTGACTTTATAAAAAGTTTTTCAAACAAATGTTGTTTTTTTTTTCAATTACCTATCCAATGATACTACTCATGACCTAGGGTTCTATTTGAAATTATAAAGTTGAATGTAGTTGCGCCCCCTAGCGGTCATATTTAAAAACCGTAAATGCTTGCCAAAATTCTTTAAGTAGCCTTTTATTATACATATTTTTTTCCTAAAGTTGTACAAAGTTGTATTTCTAGAAAAAAAACCTGGGACGGATGGTCTGATACACCCGGTATATCCTATTTTGAATGTAAAATTGTGTTATTATAACAAATTAAGTGATAAAATAAAGAATTTCCGCAACGTGGTGATCTGGTTTGGCGCCATACCAAAAGTAACCATCAAGGGATCATCCTACTTGACTGAAGCGTCGCCAAATTTAGCAAAACGACGTAACTTATCACTGGTGATACTTTTTTATTTTTAAAGACAACAACATATTCCAGAAGAATAATGTTAAACTGAAAAATATTAAATGCAAATTATCTTTTTATCTCGGAGATGATATAAAAACTAATGTAGATGTAACGTGTATTATTCTGCAAGGTGTGCTATGTATAAATATTTAAGGGTTGTTTTGTTACAGGGCGTATCCAGGGGACATCAGAGCACAATGCATACTGGGAGCAACCTTTTTCACAACCTTACTTTGACAATACAACTCGCAGAGAAGTCACTACAACTGTTGGTCAGACAGCTCATCTTCATTGTCGCGTGCGCAACCTCGGAGATCGTGCAGTAAGTTTACTATATATATATATATATATATATATATATATATATATATA
>JARJEC010044364.1:0-14461 GCA_030264575.1 Tachinus sp. AB-2021 | reverse complement strand
TCTTCTATTCCTCTGATTTTGTTCTTCAGTTTTCTTTTCTCTACTTCCCATTTTTCTTCCCGCTTTGTCATCTCTTCTTTTAGACTTTGTAGTTCGTTTTTAAGATCCTTATTATTGTTTCTCATTTTTTCCATCATCAATTTCATCATTTCTTTGATTTTTTCATGTCTTCGCTAGTATTTGCCGGCATTTGTTATAACTTTGTTCGGAAGATCTGAGTATTTTTTTGCTTCTGTTAAACACCTTAATATCTTTGGTGTCGCTACCTCTTTTTCCTTCTTTGATCATTAAACAATACTTTATTTAATTTAATTTATTAATTTAAAAAAGAAAACAAGAAAAAGAATCTGAGATAGATAATAGATACTATTCAAAAATGAACATTGTGTACTTAATACGATGCAGAAATCACTAAGGTGCACTGATGATCTCTTATGAAGAGTGAAATGTATGCATTTGATTTTTGACACTTGTAGTAACTTTTTTACTTACTCGATCTGTTTAGGTTTTATTGCCAGATTGGCGTTGTGATAGTGGTTACTTGAAGGTGTCCAGATGGATTTCTAGTACTTTATATTCTTTATGCAATGAAAGACATTGATTGACTAGCTTATTTATTCCAATCATCTCCAAAAATGGATCAATCGCAAAAATCCGGTTTTCAGGACCTGAAATCCTTATTTTTGCTTTCATCCGGAATTATTTCCCATTTGATGGCTCTCGGGATTTTAAAATTTCTGATTCATTGCTTGACTCCTTTCTGGAGTTAAAAATCGACGTTTTTTTCAGCGCTTTTAGAATTTTTGAGGAATCTGGAACACAAAATTAAAAAAAAATTTCAAATTTGCGTCATTTTCCTCGCGCAGTTTTTAGCAGTCAAACCAAATTTTGCAAAAACCGTGCAAAATGCTCGCATTTTTCATCGTTTTAATGTCTTTAGTTTTGAAACACTGAAACAGAAATTAATTTAATTTTTTTTTTTAATTTTGACCACAAATTGAGCTTGTATGCAAATTTTTCACAATCTTTGAAATAAAAATTTGTTAATTTTTTTTTCAAAACTTTAAATAAAGAGTAAAAAAAATGTTAGCAAATTCAAATTTTAGCTAATCTAATTTATAACAGTCGTAAGTATGACAAGGATTCCATAATACATAAAACATCTTAATGATTCCACCCATCTATCTAAAAAAGTTTGGGAAACCTTGATCTACGTGAATGTATTTTTGCACTGCTTTATCAATAAACAATAAAACAAAATGACGCTATAACAACTATCCATGACCCTCTTAAAATATATTTTTGTCTACATTTTATAAATATTATTTCAATATTTAATTCAATTACAGTACAGACAATTTTGAATAAATTTTATTTTATACTGACGTGGAAGTAGGTATTCATTACTTGTTAGAAAATTACCCGGAATATCGTGTGTAAAAAGTTTCTAATTAGAATAACACACATAATTGTATAATGTATGCATTGATCAATTTATATCAATATTCCATTAGCATTCAACGTAATTGTAGAAGTTATTAATTTAGTAACAAATGTAACAAAATAGCAATATACTTAATGTGTTGTTATTTGATTAGCTAATTATCCTGAAACACAGTTCGTTTCATTCAATTACAATCATTATCTCGGGGTTGCAATGTTTTACGCATCAAACTTTCACGATACAGTACAAAGCGTTTTGATTGCATCCTCTTTATTAGGACTCAATTCATTTAGTCGAATTACAAACGACGGCAAAATACTTTACATTCAAAATAAATTGAACTGTGCCGTGTGTTATGCAATAAGCATACCAATATGTGCCTTATCCTGTTTTAGTTTTCTAGAATCTAGATTTAAAGAAATCAATGTTGGATTCATTATAGACGCAAGTCAAAAGTGTGCAAATTTAAGTATCATTTTAATTGCGTATCTAAAATTTAAACGTGATTTTGTAAAAGTGACGCATATTATTAATCAAATGGATATTATTGATCAGGATATTAACAAATTTGTAAAAATAAATTACACACAATCTAAAATAAAAATTATTAGAATTACAGCAGTACTATATTTAATAATTTTAATTATTGTTTCTGCAGACATAATATTTCACTTTTTATTTAGAAGTAATATAGAACATTATCCTGCATATTTAACATATTTAATTGGACATATTATCAGTATACATCTGCTCACCGTGCTATTATACTTTAAGCAAGAATTCAGCCTAAGATTTCGAATATTAAATGACTATTTGGGCGATTACAAAAATGGAAACTGTGACACTGATCTTTTTGCTCGTATTCGACCAATTTATAATAACATATGCGAACTGAACAAAATTGTTGATAAACTTTTTCAAATACACATTCTGGTCAAACTTACATTTTCCTATATTTTATTGACTAGTATAATGTATTACTTTATTAATGTTCAACAAAATAGTAATTTAATAGCCATTCTTTGGAATTTATATTCGTTTATGGAGATCATTGTAATTGTCTACTCTGTCGATATTTTTTATCAAGAGGTAAGTATTAGTTCAAAAAGTGCCCGATTGCTATTCGATTCGAATTGTTGAATCGAATTTTTATTATAAAAATAAAACTGTGTTATTCGTTAAAGTATCTAAAATGTATACTACATACGAGAAGAATAATTTATTTTATATTTCAGTCTAAGAAAACAATTATTCTGTATGAAGATGTTATTAAGTTAATTGATAACACATATTCGAAGGTACGTAATATTTAATGAGAATCTAATTAAATGTCTTTAAAAAATCTTGTTTTTAGAACGGCATGTTTTATCTACAAACACAATTCAATCAAAACAATTTTACCGTTTGTGGTTTATTTAATTTAAATTGGAATTTCTTATTGCGGGTGAGTCGATTATTTTGGTTATAACATTAATATTAATTATTTATTCTACTTTTAGATGATGGGAAGCATCTTGTCAAACTTGTTTATATTGATACAATTTAGCAGAGTTGCGCCTGTTGCCTCTTCTCTCCCATCTTCACCTTCATAATATTATAACAAAATACATATTATACAAACAAATATAGTAAAACATAAAATATTGGCACACTGTGCAAGAAATTTATCAAATATCTAAATATGTCCATTATTTTGAACAACCCTGTATACATGATCTGTCCACCATTTTGAACAATATAAAATATATTAATTACGTGTTTGCAAACAATTAGTTGTTTACCGACTAGCGGTGGTCAAATTATTGATCATTGCAGTGCTCGCATTCAGATCAGCCGTGTGGCAAAAACAAGCTTTACTCCAAGCTTTAAGAAGTGCTTCTTAGCAAAAATATTAAATATAACAAATTAAACAACATTATAATCTACGTCAAATTAATGTTACAACGTATATGGTTGAAAACCACGATCAATAATAATTACAGGTTTATTTTCTCGCACTCGTCAAGCAGTGTTTTGTAAGACAATGATAGAAGAATCCTGGCAATGTGAGTAACAGGAACCCGCAAATGCAAAAGCACACATTTGACACATAATATTTTTTTTAGTAAAACACAAAAACTTACCAAAACATTAAATGGTTACCAATCGACTTGTATTTTTTTTACAAATGTGTTAATTTTTTTAATAAAGTATACTTATATTCAGAAATCATTGATTTGTTACAAAAAAAATATGTTGTTATAAAAATAACACAAGTCTGGTTTTACATGTGAATATTAAAAATGTCTCTTATTATATGAACATTTACAAGTATAATATGTTTTGTTTTGCATCTCTATATTAATAGTAGACACTTATAAGTTTAGGTAGGGAATGTTCGAGTTATATAAAATTGATTATAAAATAGTAATAACCAACAATATTATATTGCTGTTGTTAATTTATATTGAAAAATGTCAAATTTTGATGTGACAAAATGATAAAAAAACGACAATCCTGACAATGACAGACAATATCATAAATGACACTGACAATATGGAGCAGTAAATTGCACAGCTTGCCTTAAAACATTTCGATGTTTCCACAAGGCGTACTACGACGACTCTCCTTCTTTTTTATTTATAATAAAATAATAACCCGGTAAATATTGCTTAGCCATAAGTGTAGCAGCTCATTTGATGATATAACCCACTGAACTCAAATATAACAATGGAGAGGTTTAAATAAAATATTTATTTAATGAAAATTCTAAATCACAAATTTTGGTGTTTTAGCTTTCTCACCCATTTTTGCTTATTTGAAATGTTTTGTCTGTTTTTTCTACAAAGACAATAGTTATCCATGTTATTTATTCACTTAAATTATTCACAATAAAAGTATTTATTTTTTCACGTTATAACATAGTATCAATAGGGAATTGTTTATGACAATTATGATAAAGACTAATTCAAAATTTGTGAAAACGTCTGCCGTCCAAAAAACATTGAAATTTTATCACTTTCTTTGGTTTTCTGCCTAAGCGGTACATCCTAGCAAAAAACGATAAATATAATAAATTAAAGTGGTGGCATCGTCAGAAACGGCAGCCAAATAACAATACATTTATCAAATTTTGTCAAAAACTCTCATCATCCTACCTGGATGTTTGTTTTACTACAATTAAAGTGATCCTAGTCGTGTTCAATCTATCTGGCCAAAATTCAACTTTACAAAAACTGTTTTTAATAAATAAATTTATATTTTTCTTGAAGTTGAATAGTTGGCCGACATAACAATAGTATTTTATGTAATAAATATATATATATATATATATATATATATATATATATATATATATATACAAGTAGTGTAATAATATAAGTTTGAACTTGACGTTTGCCTGTAGTACAGATTGCTGCTCTATCTGTAATAGAAAAGCGCGTACAAATAACTAGCATTACATATAATTAACTATGAAAGAACGTAAGGAAGATATGTAAAACCTATTTATAATGTTTTTGTTACACATGACCTTTTATTCTACATCACAGTGATTTAAAGAAAAAGAATTCTTAAGACAGTATTAAAATATTTTTAAAATTTCAAAATTATTTTTATTGTTTCCCGACTTTTTTCACAAATAATTAGTGAAAGAGTTTAACTTTCAAGGCCCGATAAGATCGTATCCGACTTTATCCGATTTCGCATATATTATGCCCTAAACTCTAATTTCATATTCGATAACTGCTGTAACTACACAAATTTCATGCCAATTGTAACAAACAATTTAAAAGTAAAACAACAGCATTAAATGTTTTAAAACTAGATTTATTTTATTTTATTAAAAATTACGTTTTAGTTCTTTTAAATTTATCATTAATTTATTTATACTTATTTATTTCATTTATATAAAAAAAATATTTAAAATAATGCAAAATGATTTTCTGGAATATAAAATTTTATTTATTTAAATACCTATTTTTAATTATCAAGTCATAGATTTTTACAAAAAGATAGAAATTGAAATTGATTGGGCTAAGAATTGAATTGTCTATTAAATAGAATAAATCATTATTATGCAGTCTTTTAAGTTATAGTTTTAAAAAAATTATACTACAAACATGTGTTAAAAGTAAAAAGTTTTCATATATACAAGAGAATTTCGTTAAATCTAAAAAAGCTCTCCTTTCTTATGAAATTGTGTATGGTAAGTTAACCGCCAGGTATTGAAAATGAAAAATAACAATTTATTTTTGACGATTTGTTGAATATGAGCTCAATTAAAAGTTCAAATAATTTTGGCCAGCTAGATTGACTAAATACTCCACTGTGCGTTGGTTTGAACCAGCCTTGTGACAAAACAATCTCTAGCATGCATTATTTTTTAACTCTCGACGCTCGTTTCTACTTATTTAAGAGATAAGCTATATCTAAACAGTGAAGTAGATCATTTGATTTTAAATAAAATGTATGTTTTGCAAATTCTCTACCATATCTCCTAAACCACCGATTAATTCAAACGCTTGCAGTGGATTAAATCCCGCATTTTGACTATTTCAGCTAAGTATTGTTCTAGAAGTTGCATAAGGCCTTTGTCAGACAACATAACACGTTCTTTACATTTCTCAAATAAACTTTTTTGTCCTTCACTATAAAGATTTCCAGTAGTAGTTTCAAAGATTTCTAAATCGTGAAATTTTGTTTTACACAAAAAGTTATCAGAAGGCAAAAACCTCCTTATAACTTTGCAACCTTATGCCCGACAAAATTAATTTGCAATTTTGGTCAAACGTAGCTTTTCCTTTGAGAGAGAGAAGATCGCATTTTTGGTAGCTGTAGCATTTGCCACTGAGAATTGTAAATAAATTTTCAACATCACTAATCCGGAGTAACCTGTTCTCCTTGTATCATTTTTTTCGCTGCAATTATGGAGTTATGACTTAAAGAATTAAGTCCTCTTTATGCTTAAAAAGTGATGCCTCATTTAAAAAACTCTTCACTTACTCCTTTTACACACAAAATATACTTATCTCAAACATTGTAAGCTTTTGTTTTGCGGCTAGGATTCCTTATACTCACATTGCCAGGATTCTTCTCTCATCTGTCTTACAAAACACTGGATTGCTTGACGAGTGCGAGAAAATAAACCTGTAATTATTATTGATCGTGGTTTTCAACCATATACGTTGTAACACGTATTTGACGTAGATTATAATGTTCTTTAATTTGTTATACTTAATATTTTTGCTAAGAAGCACTTCTTAAAGCTTGGAGTAAAGCTTGTTTTTGCCATACGGCTGATCCGAATGCGAGCACTGCAGTGATCAATAATGTGACCACCGCTAGTCGGTAAACAACTAATTGTTTGCAAACACGTAATTAATATATTTTATATTGTTCAAAATGGTGGACAGATCATGTATACAGAGTTGTTCAAAATAATGGACATATTTAGATATTTGATAAATTTCTTGCACGGTGTGTTAATATTTTATGTTTTACTATATTTGTTTGTATAATATGTATATTGTTATAATATTATGAAGGTGAAGATGGGAGAGAAGAGGCAACAGGTGCAACTCTGCTAAATTGTATCAATATAAACAAGTTTGACAAGATGCTTCCCATCATCTAAAAGTATAATAAATAATTAATATTAATGTTATAAACAAAGTAATCAACTCACCCGCAATAAAAAATTCCAATTTAAATTAAATAATCCACAAACTATAAAATCGTTGCGATTGAATTGTGCTTGTAGATAAAACATACCATTCTAGAAACAGGCATTAATTATTTTATAAGACTTTTATTAAATATTTATTATCTACCTTTGAGTATGTGTTATCAATTAATTTGATTGCATCTTCATATAAAATAATTGTTTTCTTAGCCTAAAATTTATATAAAATTATGGTTCTGTGCGCACTATTTGAACTAATACTTACCTCTTGATAAGTAATATCAACAGAGTAGACAATTACAATGATCTCCATAAACGAATATAAATTCCAAAGAATGGCTATTAAATTACTATTTTGTTGAACATTAATAAAGTAATACATTATACTTGTCAATAAAATATAAGAAAATGTAAGTTTAACCAGAATATGCATTTGAAAAACTTGATCAATAATTTTGTTCAATTCACGTAAGTAATTATAAATTGGTCGAACACTAGCAAAAAGGTCAATATCGCACTTTCCATTTTTGTACTGTGTCAAATAATCATTTAATATTTGAAATCTATAACTGAATTGCTGTTTAAAGTATAATATGATCGTGAGCAGATGTATACTAATAATATAACCAATTAGATAAGTTAAATATACAGGATAATCGTTTATTTCACTTCTAAATAAAAAGTGGTAAGTTATATCTATAGAAACTATTATTAGAACACACGAGTATAGTATTACTGTAATTCTAATAATTTTAATTTTTGATTTTGTATAATTTATTTTTATAAATTTGTTAATATCTTGATCAATAATATCCATTTGGTTAATAATATATGTCACTTTTACAAAATCGCGTTTAAATTTTAAATACGCAATTAAAATAATACTTAAATTTGCACATTTTTGACTTGCGTCTATAATGAATCCGACATTAATTTCTTTAAATCTAGATTCTAGAAAACTAAAACAGGATAAGGCACATATCGGTATGCTAATTGCATAACACACGGCACAGTTCAATTTATTTTGAATGTAAAGTATTTTGCCGTCGATTGTAATTCGACTAAATGAATTGAGTCCTAATAAATAGGATGCAATCAAAACGCTTTGTACAGTTTCGTGAAAGTTTGATGCGTAAACCATTGCAACCCCGAGGTAATGATTGTAATTGAATCACCAATTGTGTTTTACGGTAATTATTTAATCAAATAATAACATATAAATTTGTTACTACGTTTATTAAGTTCTACAATTATGTTGAATGCTGATGTAATATTAATATAGATTGATCGATACTGTAATATACAAAAGTGAGCGTTCCTCCAATTTTATTAAAGTGAAACTTTTATAGCGAAAAAGAAATGAAACAGTTCAAATTTGTTGATAGGAATACAGAGAGAGTGAATAAATGCGAATAATTAGCTGTGCGAATAACAAAGCTATCTATCTAAATGTGATGCATTGTTGCCAGACGTATGATAATAACTAATGTACGATGTACGATCGTAAATCATAATGAGTAACAATTTAATAAAATTATGTAATTGTAATAAATTTTTACTTCAAGGTACTAGTTTTGAAATGTGTAATTATAACGTAAGCGGTATCCTCGCGGTATCGAAGATAAACAAGGCACGTTAACCTATTACTACTATGACATTTTACGTGTGACGTCATAAACATGTTAAACGGTCATTTGTGTTAAAATGACACATTTCAAAACAAAATTACAAAAGCGGTATCCACGTGATATCTATAATAAACAAGCCAAGATAACCTATCACCACTATGACGTTTTATGTGTGATGTCAAAAGGTGCTAAAATACCGTTATTTTATGATTTTAAGATGTGTGGTTCAAGCACACTTATATTTTTTTGTAACTCAATATACATAGAGTTTAAATGAAGAGCTCATTGTCAGATGTTGATAAACCACATTTTGCTCAAATAAACATGTTTTATGAGTATTAAATTATATTTTTGCTAAATAGAAATACTTATTAATTATTAGATTATAATAAATACTAAATCTCACAGCATGTGGCATAGAATTATGAGAATGTACAAATCTAGTCTAATATCATTGATCAATTTAAAAATACAGTGGATCTACGATGACTATGGAACAAATGAAGCTTAATCTTCAGAGCCCCAAATGTTAAGGGGGGGGGGGGGCAAAATAGGCATACATCCACCACCTACAACATTATTAAAAAAATTTGTACAGCTTTTACAAATTTTTAATTATTTATTAACAATTTGTGTCTTTTTGAATATTTTTAAAGTTTTCATCTGATTTTCTTTACATTCTTATGCATCTAAAAGGCGTACCTACTACAATGGCACTTCCCCCATTTTGCAAATTTTTACACATTTTAAGATTTGTTTTAACATTTTAAAATATTCTTCTTGATATTTTTCACTATTTGTTCATGTTTTGTACTTTTATTGACATTTTTGCACACATTTTCGAATTCACTTTTTCAATATTTTCTAAATAATTATTACATTTTATGTTGTTTACTCTATCGAGAGCATTATTTTAGATTTTCTCAAATTTTCTACACTTTTTCAATATTTTTTCCACATTTTACTACTTTTTTCGTTATGTTTTGCAACTTTTTCGACTTATGTATGCAAAACATTTCGGATTTCAACAAAGTTTTTAGACAATTTATGTCATTTTTAACCTTCTACATCTTTTTTTGTATATTCTACTGTTTATTCACATTTATCGAGACATATTTTAGATTTTTTTTTTAATTCTACTTCATTTGCTAATTTCTACACATTTTTCGATATTCCAACAATTCAAATTTTTCAATATTCACTTGTCATTCATTTGTGAACATTCCTTTGCAATTTTGGAACTACTTCTCGATATTTTCCATTTTTTATTTTATTATTTTTTATTTTGCTTACATTTTACGATAATTTAAATTATTTAAGAAGATTTAAAGAAAAATGTGTCAAAATATTTCCGCCAAAATTTCACGAGGTCGATCCAGAATTATTTCATATTTACTACAAATGACTGACATTAAACAGAAAAAAACCGACCCACATAACATGCAAATTTGTTCAGTAAGATTTTTTTTTCAATTACAACACAAGAATATAGTTTCATTCCTTTAGCTAAAATATAGAGAGCATTGTGTTCATAAATACGTTCCAGACAATATTTATAATTTGATAGGTCGTTTTCTTTCTGTTTATTGTCATTCAAATATAATCAATGGTTCTTTTGGATATTTTATAAAAATATAACATTTTGGACCAAACATTTTTTGGGCAGCTACTTTTACCTATTTTAAGTTTTCAGCAATTATTGCAATTTATTTTTCTTGGGAAAATGTTTCCCAAAAGGTATATCCACCTATATCCATATATCCACCACTGTACATAGATCAATGTTTAAACATAATACAGTGCTAAAATATGTTCAATCAAACAGTTAGTTGCAATTATTGCAAATGAATTGTACACCGTAGCTCCACTTGCTTGTTACAGTGAACGCGCCTTTAAAATCCACATCTGTGCGCTTGTTCAAACTCTTTCTCATCACGTTCCGTCCGCGTGCATTTGTTTTGAAAACTCTTTGATTTTGAACCGAGTTATAAAATCAGAAACACAGACTGGCAACAATAATCAGATTCGTTGTATATAGAAAGAAAAATGGTTATTTTGTATTCCTCATGAGAATAAACGACGCAAGTGCCTCCCTTTCTAACCAAAGTTGCAGTATGATACGGCGCTGCAAGCGAAGAGTCATTCGGGACGGCAAGGAACACTCGATTTCCCGTGCAGAAAAAGTACTCACTGAATAGTACATATAACCATATATATGGTATAAAATGTACAAGAGTAAATAAATAATATATGTATAAATAAGTATATAATATACTATATTATATACTTACTTATATCAGGACTTGGGGAGAATCGGATTTTTTAATATAGTGTAACATGTGTGTTTCTCTGGATCTTCCTTCTCCCAATAAGGAAATAGCACCCTTAAAAACCAATTTTCAACAAGTTCCGACCGTACCCACAGGCCAGAGCTATACCTTCGAAGAAGTGTTATACATGCTTATCAAAAGTGATAATATAAGTGCCAACCTACTTGTAATTGAAACAAAAATTATCATTCAAATCCTTTATTCACATTTCATTCGATTGGTGACAACCAAAATTTTAATTTCAAAAAAAACATTATTTAAAAACAAATAACTCCAATTACAACAAAAAAATATTAAAGACAAATATATTCAACATTATTCCTTAAGTGTTAATAAAAAGGGTATTAAAAGGTGATTTACTATAAGAAAATATATAAAATCAATGAATTAAACTTAAAATAGTAAATAAATTTACATCAAAAATTCTTATCTATATATACTATTACATTCTCGACAATTTGGATTGTATAGCACGTAGAACAGCAATAATTCGTTCCGTGTTGGCCTTACTATACAAATTTGACAGCAAACCTGCTGCAGTATCTTGAGACATTGCTATTATTTTCCGCCTAAAATAATAACATATTAATTTGGTGTAATTTAGTAGAATTTAAAATAAAGTTACTTTTCAATGCTATTGTATTTATCATGAGTATGAATAAATGCATTTATTAATGCTGCCATAGCTTCAGAATAATGAAACTCATTGTCTTCTCGTAACCAGAAATCTTCTTTAATTGATGCAACCATCGCTCTGCAAAATAATAAAACATTAATCTATGTTCTTAATAATAGTAACAAATCAATAAAAGTAAAAATTTAAAGACATACTCATTATAAATATTTATTAAAACATCAGCTGGATAATCTGATGAAACAAAAAAATTTGGTACTAAACTTGGTTCGGCTTTTAATTTGGCACTTATCAATTCTAGTTCCCGCACTAAGTATTCTGGAATTAAAAAGTTAGCAAAAAAGCATTTAAGAATTATAATATAATTTTTACCCAATGGAACACAAGTGCTGGAAGATTTATATAATCTTATTAGAGATTTTACTTTGCTAATGATATGTATCACAGTATCGTTCCCGGTAGCTGTTGACCGAGACAATTCATTTTGTAAAATGTTTCTCCAAATATTTTCTATTAAAATTTTGTCCGAATATCCTGCACAGTCTATTATGGCTAATTTGCATTCCCAAAGATTAAATTTCTCTGCAAAATCTTCATATAACTGAAAATAATATCTTATGAAGCATTCATTTATATAATAAGATAGTCACAATAAAAACATAAACATTGTATGTATTATATTTTTTAAATTTTAAAAGTTTTTATCAAACCAAATAGGGTTTGGAAAAAAGCACTTGACTGGAACCGACTTAACAAGTTCTAAGTCAGAACCATCTGTTTTAGTACTAAGCATAAATTAAAAGACAAATAATATACACAATTTTACTGTAGTTACCAATAAAAATAAATCAAATTGTTAAAAGTAAATATGTGGTACTGAGTAACTTCCATCTAAATCTAAAAGGCAATAAAAAAAGTTAATATATTTGACATATTAACAGAAAAACCTTTTTGTGTATATTAAGTACATAATTTAAGAAAACAGTATTTGCTTTATGAAATTTTTAAAACAAAAAAAAATTCAACAATGAGGAGCTCACTTTAGTTTCAAATTTAATGAAAACTGTAAGAAATACTTATGCAATCTAAATTTACAAATGCTTATAAGAATTTTTCAATTTATTATTATGTTATGTTAACATAATTTACCTGTGTAATTTCATATAACCTAGAATTCAAATGCGCCTCTGCTATTTCAGCATTTGGATGTCTGCCTCTTAAATTTGTGACTGCATCCAATACTCGTTCTTGCACTTTGGTTATTTCCAATTTGTCTTCCAATTCTCGTAGAAAAACACCAAGGTAGGGAGCATATCCAACTTTATCACTTCTCATGCACATTAATGCACGTGTTAAATAACTTAATCTATCTTTTAATTTCACGGTTTCACTAAAAAAACATTCAAATATCAATTTTTATTGCAGACCAAATCGACTGTAGCAACTGATTTCCTTAAAGTTATAGAATAATTTGCTTTTTATTTTATCTCATAAAACATAATGCTGTAAAAATATAATAATATATCATTGTTATTATTGCATTAACTCATAAAAAATATTATATAAAGTAGATCGAAAAGTAAAGTCCACCTAATATTTTAAGCTTTAAAAAAAAAATATTATGAAAGTTGCTACATATTATTATTGAAGAAATTGTTTTCTTAGACAATGGAAAATGCAGATGATCTCTACTTGGAAATATTTTACTTTTAACTTTACTTTAAAGGTGTTGTGTGGTAAACACAGAATAGAATTTGAATTAGCAGACAAAGGGTTGGGACATAAAAAAAATTTGACTGATTGGTACTTTCCCGGCACCAAGGCAGAGTCCACCAAAAGCAAGTTTACTATATATTCACATTGGCGCTACTTTACAGAACTCAATTTGTAGTGGCCAATATTTGTTGCAATGTTGCAATTTTAAAAACGTACATGATTTTTGTAATTTTTTTATTGGGTTGTCAGATAATGACAAACCACATTTGGATTAAGGGCCAGTTGTATAAAACCGAGATAATCAAATGATTAATGAATCAAGAGTTAATCACTGATCGTTGATTAAGCAAAATTACGTTGTTCAATAACTGATTTGGAATTGAATAGTTAATTGACAACTTTAGGGTATTATTGTTCAGTTGGCAATACTTAATAACCAAAATATATTGTTTTTTAGAGCCATTTAATTGAAAATTTTGAAATAAATGATTTTGAAATTGTGTATGAAAAAGAAAAATGAAGCAAATGAAAGAAAAACACAATACAAAATATAAAAATAAACTGTAGTTTGAAATAATAGATGCAAAATATTTTATATAAATAAAAATATTCATTATTAAAAAACCGTTCAAAGAAAACATATTTATATATTATTAGTTAAATTAGAAGTTAATGATTGCCTTAACTTTAGAGAAGTCTACTATGCTTTTTGCGCAGTTCGTAAAATAAGAGAAAGGGCAACGTGTATACTGCGAAACAAAATGTTTTGTAAACTTTCATATTCACTTAACACACAGGGAACATCCGTCTGCAACACAGAGCCGGCAGAGCGCCTTGCTGTATGATAATAATAGACGTTCGTGCATGCAAATGTAATACAATTAATTATAAAAATATATTATTAGAAAGTTCCTTGTAATGTTTCCAATGTTGGTGTTATCATTTGATATTTTCTAGTTCTTCATATATTGTAGCATTTATTAATATTTTTAATGTTTGTCAATAAAAGGATTTTGATTTCTTAATATATCCTATATTGTCAGATTT
>JARJEC010044352.1:0-16961 GCA_030264575.1 Tachinus sp. AB-2021 | reverse complement strand
TCAATAGTTACATAAGCACCGGGAATGTAACAGATCTCACAATTGGAAACAAATGTATCAAATAATTATCGTACGGCTGCCAATTTATCAGTTTCTCGTCGATACATTCTAGTATTTATATTATCAAACCTTAAGTAAGTTAATAAAAACAAAAATCTTTTAGGGGACAAGCTGAAAATTTCCCGTTGCAATATTAAGCCCATAATTTTGTGCAAATTAGTATGAATTGCATTTTTTATTTTCGTCAAAATTAGCAACCCAATATGAAGCTTAATTTCAGTTTTTGAAGTGTTTTTTACGTCTGTTGCGTCAATTATGCATTTTTTGTTTGTAATATTACTAGCAATAATTGAAGGCTCAGACTATTTTACTATATTTACACTACCACACTGAGAATATTTATTGACTAATGGAAACTTATACATACCACTTCATGTTTTCAACATTTGTGAAATAAAAATTATTAGCATTATTTTTCGCTTCTGTGGGTTTATTTTCATTTTCAATTTGTGCAGGTTCAAATTCAATTTCCCATTGAACAGATTCAGCTTCAATTTTATTTTGTTCAACCTTCATTGTCACATTGTTCAGATTCAGAATCATGTTGACTTTTATTTTCAATTTTTTTTTCTTTATCCGATACTTGAAAAATCTCTTTCTGTCAAATTATTTGAATCCTTTACTTTTATTTTAGTCCTAAAATCAATCGTATAATTGTAAAATGAGGTTATAATTATGAATATTTACTTACAATAAAATACTTACGTTTTAGTCGTTATCAGGTATGTCCTTATACACAATGAAACTCTAAAACACTTATACGTTTGTTATAAATCAACTAAAATATTTATGCAGGCTCTGTATAATACATGTGTGAGACAGTGCCGACTTATTTAAGTATGAAATTCTGCATATTTGGTATTATTAAATGATTTTTAAAAATGTTGGGAAACAACAGAAAAAAATTTTGATTATTTAATATAAAATTCATATTTTACAACTAACTCAAAATGATTAATTGCTAAGTAAGTGTATGTACAGTATAAAGTATGTACATTAGGTTCAACACGTTGATGCATAAGGAGAATTCTAGGCTACTTTTAAGCGGTGTTTATACTATGTGATATATATATATATATATATAATGACTTTGCTTATGAAAAATCAAATAATTTCAGGCAGTCCTTATTTGCACGGTCAACTATTTTAGGTTAACAAATGTTGCATTGAGCACACTTTCCTTTGGATAGGAAGAAAAATTGTAGGTGTCGTGTACTGCCTGGATGTTGCATGCACGTTAAAGAACAAAAATAATTCAGGTTGGAATTCTTGAATTAGCGGCAAATTTTCCAGATGTTGTTAACTATCAACATCGGTGATTAGTCCATAGACGATAAATATAGGTGGCTGATGTTAAATAAATAAAACAAATAAATCAAAGAAAACGATGCGGTATCCAAGGGTAGTGTAAACTCAATATAGTATTTCAAACGTCTGTTTGACTTTTTATTTGATATTGTCAAAAACAAAGACATAAAAAAATCACATAGTCATCACCATTTTTCTCAAATTGAAAAATCAATTTAGTTTGTGTTTATTACATCAAAGCTACTTGATAATATTAATAAAATGGAAGGCGTAAAACGGGCAATATTAAATTAAAGAGATACAATGGAATTGCGAGAGAAAATGTTTTATATTACATTTGTTTTTGCCATGACTGCTGATAAGCTGCATATCGATATTATTGAATTAAAGTGACACTTTGATTCTACGTTCAATTTTTTTAATCCAATGGTACCAGTTTCAGAAAAAAAGTATTACAGTTTGTAATTTATCATTTTCCTGCTCTAATAACTTATCAGAAGAGTTAGAACAATTTTAAATGTTTTTTTTTTAGAAAAGAGGTTAAGTGTCGGAGGTATTGAGACTTGAATATTGTAATGTTGATCCAAAATAGTATTACACGAATCATTATTGTCTTTATTCAGACAAGCCGACTTATAACTGTTTTAAAATTGAAATGATTTTATTTGACAACAATTATTTCCATTCAAGAATAATTCATTAATCAATGAACTATTATAGTATAAAATATATTTCATTTTGTTTTATTTATAGAAGTGTCTTAGGTACTTTTCAGATTGAATTAACATTGTATAATTAGATATACTTTTACTTAAAAAGTACAATTGAAAGTGCTTAAGATATGAAGAAGAATTATGTCATTGCATATAAGAACCTATCAGAATATATTATATGCATAGATATTAGGTACTGCCATTAAATAAGATGTGATGGTAATACAAATTGTCTTTATAATATGAGGATATGGGGACCAGGATGAACTAACAGTATGATAAGAAAATCTAAATTTTTTGATAAGATTGAGATATTAATTGTATAAAACTTTACTATATATGTAGCCAAACCTGAAATATGACCCTCAGATTATAAAGACTATTTACTGAATATATTCATTCCAATTGCATTTTGATTTATGTAGTATATGGTGAATAAAGATAATTTTATTTATTTAGGTTTGAATAACATACCTGTTATGTTATTAGTTAGCAATACACTTGAAATTGTTGGTAATTAAAATAATAGATAGTTACTTATTCCTTATAATCATCAACGGGTATGTTTGACAAATATAATCATGTATACTATTTAAATTAAAAGTGGTATCTATTTAATGTAGAATGAATACTAGTTGCATATTAATATACCATCGTACATTATCTAGAATTACTAGAAATTGTCATTAATAGACTGAATCAGATTCCATCTTGAAAACTTAAGATCGATTATATATTATACAAATTAGTATATTAGATTAATTTGTAGGAAGTGAGAGTGGTTATTCTTCCTAAAAGGATAATGTAATAAAGTGTTTAGCAAAATTGATCTCTGTATTTATTAGGAAAATGTTTGGCATATGTCCTATTGATTGATGTGAAGTAGTAGGACCAATTTAATTACCTTCTAGAAATTCTATGAAATAAATCTGATAATTGTTTTTAATGTTTATTCCAGATTAATTTATTTGTATAAATTCATATAGGTATATATATTTTTGTAACAAATTATGAAAGTAGTTGTTAGTCCATGGAATTAATTGGTTTTATGTCTGTCGGATTTTAAGAACACATGAGTGAGTCTTGAAGCACCAAATTTTAACAATGAATTGTGATAAGTTTTACTACACTATTTGATACTAAGGTTTTGTGTGACTTACAATCCGATAGATTTTATTATGGCGCTTTTTGAATTATTTATATAATTGTGTAATATATAATTATTTACTTACATAATTTTAGATTTATAAGTTATAGTAATATTTTTGACATTATAAGCTTCCATAGTTCAACGATTCCTATGCTATTTGCCAAATTGTGTGGTCATATTAATTTATTTTGCCATAATAGGTTTTTTTAAATAAATAAAAATTATTAGATTCAGAAATGGGTGGTTTATTATTATTATTTTATAACATTTGTTACTTATGCTCATTGATTGCTTCAAGTAGGTAGTGTAAAGAATTTACAGGGTACTTGTTAAAAGTTGTTCTGTAAATGAAGTATGTTTTTGTGTTTGTTGAATAATTCTATAATAAATGAATTTAATTTTATTACATTATTTTAATAAAATATGCATTTATTTTCTTGCCTATCGATTTAGAGAAATGCTGTTTAAGGCTGCGATTTTATTTTGTATAAAGCAACCGTGCTTACTCAATCACACTGGAAAATGCTGTGGGCTAGTTATTGCTCAATGAACTCTATTCTGAGGTATATAGAACAAATTACAGTTATTTAATAAATTAGTTTATTAACGAAATGTTTTAATAGTTGAGATTATTATATTATAATTGCTCATTAGCATACGAGTTGATTACAACTTTTTTTTACTGATCGCTCCTTTAAAACATTCAGAAAACCTAAATAAATTCTGTGACAAATTTATTATCCTGACATAACTTGTAATTATCAAAATACCATTGATAATACACTTGACGTAAAATAATTCAATCTGTCAAATTGTTATAACATCACCAAAACGTCAACATTCTTGAAAGAGTTACATATTGAAAAAGTGTATTAAGTGTAATGACGCTCATTATTACATCTCCGTTTAGACAAAACCCTTCATTAATAAACGGACAACGTAAATAGTTATTTAATCAATTAGTTTGTTAATAAAGGCAATAATCGAAAAGGTTTATTTAAAACGTCATGTTGACGTACGTTTCACGTCAAACTACCACATGCGATTGGCCTCTGCCGTTACTATCTTATGCACACGCCACCACACAATTACAATCCACACGTTTTGCAAATCTAACATTACTCATTGGGTATGGCGTTGATTTTGAGGATAGTAATAATTAATAGCAATATTGCTATTGTTATTAGTAGTTAGCTGAAAAATGAGGTTAGATTAGTTAGTTAAATGAAAAGATGTCGGGCCTGAATATTTATCATTCTGCAGCATCATAATAACTCACAATACACCTTTTATTGGTCGAAAGGAGTGATAGGAGCATTAGATGTAACGTCTTTCTAGATATCGAAGTGCGTAGTGGGCTGGCAATAGGACAATCGGCTGTTTGTTATTTATAAAATTACATTTATTTTAGCGTATGTGTGGCAATTCTTCTGCCTGCCAGCGCTGAGAAAGAAGCCAGAACTCAGAAATGTACGCTAAACATTTTATATTTTTTTAAACAACAAACAACCGAATGTCCTATTGCCAGCCAAGTACCCATTCAAGTATTGAAAAGATACCAGCATGTCTATTTTACGTCAATATCTGAATAGAATAGAATAGAACAAAATTATGTTTTAGGTCATAATGACGTAAACTATCACAAAAAAATAACGTGAATATTACGTGTTTTTGCTGGCTGGCTAACATACGAATTGAATACAACTCTTTTTTGTTGATCGTTTCTTAAAAATATTCTGAAAATCTAAATGTATTCTGTGACAACATTTCAAATCCTGACATAGTCGACTAGCATTGACATTACATTTGATGTATAATAATTTAAATTAAAAATTGAATACAATCAAAATAGCGTCTAAATGTCGAAATCGTAAAGAGTTACGTAATGAAAAAATGCATCCTTTTTAGGCAAAATAATACATTAATATTGGCATTAATAATGGTCAACTAATAGTTATTTATTTAAATTACCTTTAAAAGAATTTTTCTTCCAAAGGTTACCCAGTGACGTTATATGTATTTTGTCAATATCCGCTACTCTCCTACTCGATGGTCTGGCTAAACAAGCAGACCAATTAATAGAAATTTCTTCTGTTAATCTTGTCCAACATTCATACACACATACATAACAATTACAATTTTACAGTACAATTTTGAAGCTAAATTTGTATAACTTCAATTCCAAATAAGTTATCTTACCAATTTACTAAATAAAACGATTTTGTCAATCTTAGTCGCGACGTGCATCGAGATCTAATTCGCCTTACCGAAAACGTCATATCATGAAATCAGTAATCCAGCCGTTATATCACAACAAGTTTAATCATAAAACCAAAAAATGCATAAAAGTTTCTTCTTTTTTATGACAAGAAAATTAGTTAATGTAACTAATTTTACACAATTTAATAATCGTTTATTTTATATTACTCTAACCAAACATTTTTTAATAGACATAGGTATTGAAATAAGCATTTTCGCAGCAAAAATCAAATTTGCAAAATTTAAAATTACATCCACTGACCCTTAATGCACTTAACAACACAACGGCTATAACATTTTTTCAATATCTAAAATATCTAACAAAGCCACTAGAATAAAACTTTAAAATGTCACATATGGCATCACCCATCAATTTTCTTTAAACCTAGACTAGTCTTTGTGAACAAAAGTAAAATATCGCCAAACGCGAATTCCAAAACTTGTTAGATATTGGTTTCATTAGACCTTCTAATAGCAATTGGTCTTCACCACTACAAATAGTTCCAAAATCTGACGGAACATGTCCTTGTGGAGATTATAAAGCCTTGAACAAAGTTAGCACACCTGATTGTTACCCGAATCCTCATTTGCAGGATTTTACGAATAGTTGTTCCGGTATCATATTTATTTCTAGAATTGATTTGATCAAAAGGTGCCACCAAATTTCTGTTAATCCTTTAAATATCTCTAAAACAGTAATAACTACACCTTTTGGTTTATTCGAATATTTAAGGAAGAGTTATATATATATATATATATATATATATAATTTTTTGTTTTGCATATATAGATGATATGTTAGTTTTCCGCAAAAGCAGAAATGAGCATCTTGAACATTTGAAGAAAGTTTGAAAATTAAACAACTACGGAATTAAAATTAACCTCGATACATCTAATTTTGGAGCTAAAGAATTAACTTTTTATTAATTAATTTTTAGGCCATACAATTTTATCTTCAAGGATAATTCCTTCTCAAGTAAAAATTAAATCAATTCAATCAATTAGATTATCCTCAACCAACTACTCATAAATCACTCCTACCTTTTCTAGGAATGGTCAACTTTTAGAATCGTTTTTTGAAATCAGGTGCAAACATTTTAACACCAATCTATGATTTAACAACAAACAACCGTGACATAAAATTTCGCTTGGTCGTCATCAACCACAAGCTTTTCTCAAAATTTTAAGCAAACTACTAGTTTTTCCTAACAAAAAATTCAAACTTATAATTATGGTCGACGCTTCTGATTTTGCAGCTGGAGCTGTGCTTCAACGATTATTTACCGATGGTATACAACATCCACTTTGCTATTTTTCTAAAATTTCCTCTAAAACAGAAAGAAAATACAGTAGGTAGCTTTGGTAGAGAATTGTTAGCAATTTAAAAAAATCTGTTATTTTCCAAATTCCGTTAGAAGGCAGACAATTTTATTACTGACCACAAACCTTTAATTTTAGTATTTCATTCTAATAGTGACTATTACTGGTTACGAGAACTGCGACACTAAATATTTATAATACAATTTACTTTCGACATTCGCTACATTTCAGGATCATCAAACAAGGTAGCCAATGCATTATCGCGAGTCGAAATTAATGTAGTTACTAGTTTTCAAAGTCAGCTGAGTGACTTACAATTAATTGACACTGAAGTAAAAGAGTTATTGAATTCAACTAAATATAACTCCGTTTTAGATTTGAAACAACTCCCTCATTTTTAACTATCTATTTTCTATTTATTTTGACATTTGAAACAAATTCGTATAGATTTCATATGTCCACTTATTTTTTGCAAAAGATATAGATACATATTGACGTTTCACAAGATGGCCTGAAGCTATTCCAATAACATATTTTTTCAGCTGTTAAAGCTTTTTTAGATACTTGGGTTTCACGTTTTGGAGTACCTAAATCGGTTATTTTCGATCGTGGTGCTCAATTTCAATCTAGTTTTTGGTACAAATTTTCTTAATTAATTGGTTTCAATTCTAAAACTACAACCACATACCATCCTTAATGTAACGAATTTGTCGAAAGACTAAACAAACAAATTAAACAATCCCTAAAAATGTTTCTCGCATTCGTACTTTTATTGGCACAGATTTGAATTTTTGTTAACATGTTTTTGTTAGAAATGACTACATCAAGAAGTTTTGGGACCCAACTTTTTTCGTCCCTGTTTTAGTCATTTCTAAACTACCTAAGTATTTGATTGTTTTATTGAACAACGGTAAGGGAGATAAAATTTCGTTATATAGACGACAGCAACCTACTATCATTAATTAGAGAAACCTAAGCCTATATTGAAGCAAACTTCTTTTCCGCACTTAAAGTTTCAAAGAAGTAGGTACGTTTTAATTCTTTCGTTTTTTATACCGGCTAACATTCTTTATGTTTTCTTTTTTCTGTTCCTCTTCTTCTCTTTCTGTTTCGTTTTCTAGGGAGAAGAGTGTAGCGGCCCTTTTATTATTTTTGTTTCAATTTTATTTATTTTTAATTTATGATGGCTTTGGATGACTTACCAAGCAAGGCCATATATAAAAAATAAAATAATAAATGTTATTTCTATATCGATCAAGATTGAATTATAGTTTGTACAGGATTAATTTTCACTTGTAATATCTTTTTATAATATACAAGGTTTTATAATGAAATAACTGGTACCCGGCGTAGCTGCCGTAGAAGAAATAAAGAAATAATGATAAGAAGTAGTTCATTTGCTTCAACAAATGCTCGCAAATCATTAGAATTGTACTGTTGTTCTCTCAATAAATTGCTATCATAAAGGTTAAGTGCAGAACGTTGTGGCGCAATCATGCTAAGTTGATTGATTGTTAAACATGTCTTTGATTTTGATGAAAGCTTCATTGAAATGTTCGAATACTAAACTAAAATGTCTTTCTTCTAATCCTCTCTGAATTTTTATCACAATTCTTTCGGGTTACATAGCGAACATGTGGTTAACGAATAATATTCAAATTCGAATAATATTGGTCAGGTTCAAGCATATGAAGCTTTTGGGAAGCTTCTCTGTATGTCTGGAATTCTACGCCATCAACTGTCTCAAATTTGCAAATGAAGTAAGTCCTTTAACATTAACCAACAGCATTCTAAAATAATAACACTCGGCATTATTTGGATATTCTATATAAATACGGCCCAATGCGTCAGATGAATACTGATTTTGATAAGCTTCACACACATGCCTTGCTTACGTCGTTGGAATTTCTTGGATGTAGTATTCTATGTATATCTGCGAAAATTCATCTTCTACACACAGCGCAAAAAATGCTATATGTGTTCGTGAGCTGGTGCGGCAGCAAGATTTCGTTTTCAAGATGAACATTGAATTTTGAGTTTCCCAATTCAATATCAGTCACGATGCCAATTAAGAATTCAAACAATTATTTATATTTTATTATTATTGTTTTAAATTTGGTAATAGTACTTATCGTGCAACTTGCATTAATTAGGCAAGCATTTAATGGGTTATGAATGAAATAATCACAAGTAATGTAAAAATAAATTTATATTTTAAAATAACAAATTGTTGTCGCAAATCACATTCGACAATGTTTGTTATCAACAATGTGGCGTTGCTATCTATAACAAAACTAGAGGCGTACTTTTCCCCCAACAATATATTTCCGCCATCAGTTCTTAAGCTGGAAAGAATCATTTTAAATTCAATGTTAGCAATGTGTTGGTGGAGGATAGTATAAAAGTAAAGGACGGTCAGTTTGCCATACTTCCCTTGGCCCGATTTTATATAATTTTTATTTATATTTTCGCATTTCGCGGGTTTTGACACTGACTGACATTGATGAAGTGGGTTTTATTTAACCATTTGACGATCTTAAAAGCGCCATCTATTGGTATTTTATTTCTCTATAGGTAGAAAATTAAAAAAATCGTTTTTTTGTGTTTTAGAATTTTTAATGAAACAATAACCAAACTATGAAAATGTTAGAAATCTACATATTAGTTTATAGAAAATTTTGTTATAAATTTCATAGTTTTCATATAAATTGACAAAATTCTTCTTTTTGACATTTGCAATGCTTTTTTATGAGTTAGGGATTAAAATATCGATTTAAAACCAATTTAATTAATTTTTTAGGGTTAAATTACTAAGGAATTGAGCAACTACCATTCTTCATTTGTTATTCTGTTAAAATCAAGGCCGTTTTTGGCGATTTTTGAAAGAAAATTGACCACCATGTTTTGCCAACTTATTACAATCGAAAGTAATGTTTGGGTGGCACAATTAGAGCATACATATTCCCTAAATTTTGGAACAATATCTTAAGAACTGTTTGAGTTATACGTGACACACACACACATACATACATACATACAGACATTTTTCTAAAAGCCACCTTTTTAGACTTGGGGACCTTCAAGACGTATATTTCCGTCGAAATCTTAATTTTTTGTATGAATCCAATACTTTCCCTACATGTGTACCAATTTATATCAAAATCGGTTTTTGAGTTTATTTCAGACACACATATAGCTCTCTTTTATACATATGCAGTTTAGTGAGCGAGCCTACCGAATACAGGAATTTTACATGTAAATTTAATCTTTGCGATTTCCTGCTTTTTTATGAATGTTTGTCTAAAATAATTAGACATTTTAGACAAAAATTCCAGGAGATAAATGTTTTAGAGCATAAAATTCTGCATCTAAATCTTCCAATCAAATTAATTTGACATTATTTGTAACAACAGAAATTAGACATGAAAAGAATTATTTGAAATTATATTACTATAAAATTGGATTTAATTGCATATTGCACATTACAATATTTTTAAAAAATATATTATGTGTTAATGGAATTTGTATAAAATGGATGCGAGATCTATTTGTGGGTTTGCGCCTGCAAAGGTCAATACCACAATATGTACTATTCAAAAGGTTATTGAAAATCAAAATAAATATGGATTAGTGTTTGCTCTATGCTAGACAGAGTATGTGAAAAAATTATAAACTAGAACATATGCAACAAAATTTCTATAGTAGACTTGGATTTGTTTAGCAAATAAAGGAGATTTATTTGAGCAATTAATTTAAAAATATTATATTTTTTAATTAAAATTATTGTTATCATGCATAAACTTAAAAGTAACATAACATTAGTTATACAAATTAATTTGTTTAATTATTATAAATATATACAAAATCTCTGTCTTTATTTCCATTGCTATTGTTATAAAGGAGTGATTTTAAATATTTTCATATCTACATTACAGCGTGGCCTATAATAAGTGTTTTTGACGCAACCTTAGAAAAAAAACGCAAAAACAGGAGAAACGTGTCGATTCTAGAGTGTGCGTCATTTTTATCGTTGCGCTAAAACGCGTTTCATAGGCCACGATAAGTTGGTTGTACTATAATTTCTTTTGTTATACAAAATGTAAAAATATTTTGATTATGTATATATATATATATATATATATATATATATATATATATATATACACATAAAATGATTTAGATGAAGAATTTTATGCTCTAAAACTTTTATCAAAAACATTTTTGTCTAAAATAATTAGGCAAGCAAGAAAACGCAAAAGAATGATTTTCTATATAAAATCCTTATATTTTCTAGCCTCGCTCACTATACTCTATATAAAATAAAATATATAAGAATATAGATATATAGATGGATAGATGTGACATTACTACTACTTTTTAAAACATGCTAAGATATTATCAATTATAGTTTAGTTATTTTGTCGATGTAGCCTTTTGAATGGCCGATCTATTGTTTTGGATGGCACGTGCGAGAAGGTCACCAAAAGATAAGTGGAGGTATAAACTAACACACTGGCAAACCAGCGCTTCCAAGATGAATCTGGTCCGATTACAGAAGATTGTAGGAAAAGAAAGAAGCTAAAGGAGGCCTAAGTCCAGCAGTGGACAAATGAAGGCTGAAAAAATAAAAACAAATGAGAGAAAAATCATCTACATTTCGATACTAAAAGAATATAATCAATCTTATTTTTTTAAATATGCTTGTTAGGAGGGATTCATTTATAGGTCTAAACCTACCTTTTTTTAAACTTATCATAAAATGGTATTTAAAATTAGATCGATTTGTTTTGCTTTTTTAATTTTATTGGCTAGTTCTGGTGAATTGAACTAGAGTTAGAACAAGTTAGAACACATATATATATATATATATATATATATATATATATATATATATATATATTTATTTTTACGAACTTTTTTTTGTCCAACATAAATATGTTTAAAATAAAACCATTTCTTCAATAGTATTTACGTTATAAAATTGATAATAATTATTTAATGAAAATATTTGCATTTGTTTACATTGTCTACATATGTTGCAATATTATGTGTATTGATTACTCGTCAGCGTATAATATAAAATTGTTAAAGAGACTCATGATCAATGATAAATAGGTTTCAGTGTAATTTATATTTAAATGAATATTTATTGTGTTGGCTGGAGTGTCGTATTTGAGTCTGCCATGTTGGACACTCCAGAATGGAAAGACATCTCAAAATCGATCGTTTTAGTACGTCAAAGCGTTTGGCCTGTGCACTGTGCAGCAACATTCGACTGGGCCGACTGGGGTCACAAAGTAGTCGCCTTTCTGTGTTTTATCACCACATATTATCAATGAACTTTATAATATTTACAAGTAAGTGACTCGTTTATTACTTATTATGAATATAATTTAGATAGATTGTCTTTATTTACACTTATTTGTAAACAGATTACAATGGATCATACAATGGTTAAATATTGTTTAAATAATAATCAGTAATTATAAGTAACATGTATATTATTTATTGTTGTGTTGGTAATAATAATATTCATGTTATATACATATTGTTTATTTTTCTAGAGCTGAGTAGGTGCGGTGTTTATCAAATCATCTGGAAAGGATGACAATGTCACATCCTTTCACAGTGGGTTTTAGCTATATTTTTGTAAACATGGATTAAATTTGATACCTTTACTACAATGCAATTCACGTATGTTATTTTTAATTTAATTACTTAATTTGTACATAAATTAATGATAGTAGAGATTGCACATTAGAATTTAATAGTGAAGTAACGTCAAACAATTCTAGCAATCCACAGATTTTCGTTTTAACAAAGCTTCCACTCTTATGGGTATTAAGATGTTTACATCCTTGATAAACACTGGCTTGAAACCAATGTTAAAAAGCTATTAATATTTAAAATGCCAATATTTATATTTGTAGGTTTTGCGTATTAATAATTTACTTATTTATGCTACTGAAAACGACATTTCTTGTACAGTGTGCCCAATTTATCCGTTCACCATTGCTAACTCTGTTATTATTAAAGTTACGACATCGGTTAAATTAGCAAAGTGGTAGTATTTTCATTGCAGATAATTGAATTACTAGTTAAAGAGATATTATCTTTTTTTTAATGAGATGTGAACATATTTTGAAAGCAAAAAGAATTGTGAACGAAAAATTGTTAATGCATTGAAATCTTAAACATATAAATAAACAAGTGTTGTGCACTCTATTTTCTTTATTGTAAAATTTAATATTGTTTTCAAATTATGGTTCATAATGTGTTGAACAATACAGGTTGGTTTCCCTAGTAGCATCGGGGAGGTCCGATACTACTTGGTATGGGATTTGATGCATAACAAGGAGTTTAAGTGAAGAAGTTATTTTGCAAAAATGTAGATGTTTCTATGACAAATATTTAGAGATGATAGAACCATCCATATTATCTAAATATCGACATATTATAAATCTAGCAACAAATGGTTGACACAATGGCATGTCAATGAAGGCTGCGAATTGTTCTATAGAAATTTAAAGTGGATTATCTGAAAAGTTGATAAAGATGATATTTCGGTATTATGATAAGTATAATAACCAAATGTTTGTGATAAAGTATTATGAAAATATCAAAAAATAATGCGTTAAAATTTTTTCTTTAAAATCTTTTGAATTATGATAATGGGTAAAAACAATAAGCGAGTACGACAATTATGGTAAATGTGCTATGAAAATGAACGATACAATTTTTTTTTTTATTTTTAAAATTTTATTATTAACCCTAACTCATATACCTTAGGTCTTACAATAAACATTTTACTTCAATAATTCTGTTTTGCTCATCGTCGCGCTTGGTTTAGCAAAAATGCAATTAACAAGCAAAATAGCAAGTTGTAGTTTTGGCTCTACTGTGCGTATCTATTATATGCGCTCTCTGACAGAAAGTCGCTGCATGATTATGTTTGCCCACCTTAAGAATTAAGAAATATGGTATACTTGAAAGTGATTTTATTCAGGCTTATATAGTTGTTTAATTTTTTTTTAACTTTACTCGTTACTGTGGCTAGTCTTTTATATAATAATAATAAAAAAAGATCGAAAATGCGTAAAAATATTCTTTGCTGGTCCGCTTTAATATCCATCGAATAAAAAACTGCATCGGATATGGATTTAATAAATTAGTTTAACGAAGAAGGCTAGAAAACAAATTAGATTATTAAAATATTTTTGATGTCTTTGATATCTTATTTAAATTATTGTTTCTTTTGCTGTAAAAAGATTTTATTAATTAATTAAATTTAAAACTCACTAAATTAGTTTAAATAATAATATTTTGTGCAATTTATTTGGCTTTTTATTTAAAATAAATAATTATTAAAATATTTTAATTATAAACTTATGATTAAAAAATTGAAGATTTAAATTAAATCAGCAATTTTGAATCTTTAATGGTCTATATTACACCCTCCAAAACTCAAATCGCTAAGTTCAAAGATAATGCAAAGAAACGTCCTCCCTGTATATTGTGTGCATTGAATATGAAAAATGATTTAAATCATAAGTCATAAATCAATTTTAAAAGAAAAATGTTTTAAGTCATAAATCATAAATCTAATCTAAAATAAAAATAATTTAAGTCTTAAGTCATGTTTGATTTAAATCATTTTGTTTACATTTCAATAAATAATAATAAAAAATTTGTTAGTGTGCAAGTGAAACCTATGATTAAATGTTTCCAATTTGAATCTCTGCTTTTCGGACTCAAACCTCGGTATAATTCACTTCAAAAATCGTGATAAAGTGTAATATAACTTATTTAATTTAAATTATACTTATTTGATTTATACAGTGTATTTTTTTCAAAAGTATCCACCCTGGATATCTCAGAAAATCTCATTTGAATGGTCTTTATGTCAGTAATTTAGCGGTGCCAATTTTTATTTCGTTTAATGTTTAAATATGCACTTTGAAATAATTATTTCTCAAAATAATATTAAATAAAACCATATATTTACGGGGGGAACAAATTGCAAACAAAAGAGTATATTGGTGATACTGAACATAAAATGGTTTTAATTTAGTGGCTAAAAAAGATTTTAGAATCCATTTATATTCAGTAGCATCAGCAATATTTACTTTTTTATTTGCATTTTGATTTGCGCAAATCGGTTTTATGACGTGGAAAATGGTACAAACAGTAACCCCGTTTTAAACGTTTGTAGTTGTGTTAATTTTGAAAAGTGGCATAAGTACTATATAATTGAACATTTTCATTTTAACCTAATAAGATTTTTACATAAATTAGGTACCTTTGTATAATCGCTACCTTAAATCATTTTATTTGATTTAAATAATTCAGCGATAGCTACAATGATTGAGGATACATTAATTGGCAACCAAGTATGCACTTGTGGTAATACGTTTGTTTGTATATATTTTATAAAAATAAAAAAAAATATATGGTTTTTTTTTCAAAGGCGGACTAAATATAAATTAATAATGATATCGCTCACAACATTCTCTCTTAAAGCAGTACGCCGTGTGGATTTTGCTTTTACATATGCAATGATTTTATTCAAATTGGTTAAATATTTGTTTTTTGTGATTTATAAATACTAGTAATATTTGGAATATCTACTAGGAAAAAGTTTATAGCGAATAGAACCAAAAAATATTAATTATTTTTCATACCTGGAAAAACATAAACATTGTAAAATTCCTAGATTTATTTGGCGCGAATTTCAAAATTCTCG
The DNA here is from genome assembly GCA_030264575.1 of Tachinus sp. AB-2021. Classification (NCBI taxonomy): domain Eukaryota; kingdom Metazoa; phylum Arthropoda; class Insecta; order Coleoptera; family Staphylinidae; genus Tachinus; species Tachinus sp. AB-2021. The sequence goes on along the minus strand of JARJEC010044352.1, from coordinate 1,408 downwards.
ACCATTGTTGCTATTCCTATATGCTCTGAAACTGAATGAATTTAGTTTACTAAAAGATCAGGAGACACAAACCGCACACTTTTCCGATTAAATTGTAATCAAAATGACAACAATTTATTTAAATGTGAATTTTTGTTTTAAGTTTTTCTGTACTTGACTCGACTTGTGTATTTCTTAAATTAACAATCAGATTTGCAATAAGTTTTATTTTGAACATACAGTGTAAACAATGTGTCAACAATGATCGAGGATTTTTAAATTCTCGCCAACAAAAATTCTACGAAGATTACAAAGTTTATGTTTTTCCAGGTAGCTCAAGTTTAGTATTGCATACATTAAATGTTGGTTTTCGTTGCAATGAAGATAATCTTGTAGCACCTCTAGCAATCTTATTATTTATTATATTTGTAAGAACGTGTTTGGTCCCATTTATTGCAATATCGGTTGAATTTTAAATCTTTTCAAAATGCAAATATTTTATAAAATATTTTAGTTCCATCCTGTGTAAAATTTTTGATTTTTTCAGTCCAGAAAATGAAACTTTGCAGCATTAAAATACTTTACCGGACTACAATTTTTACAGGATTTATTCAGATATATACAAACAATAGTTACTTAATCAAACAACCTTGTCAATTATTGAGATTATTAATCACAATTAACATGAATATACAATTTTTTTCAGTTAATCGATCTTTGTGAGAAAATTTAAATCAAATCTTGCAATGACATACAATTAACAAAATAGCATTGATATTAAATTTGACGTAAAATAATTAAAATCTGTTAACTTGATATTTTATTGAAATTTTTCAGTTTTTTTTAAACTAAATTGATTACGGGATGAAATAAATCGTACGATATACGTCCGTCAAATGATTTTCCATAGTATTTTTTCGAAATTTTTGACTCGGCTCATTCGTGGGCTTTATACTATTATTACATTTGTTTGCTATTGCCAAGCAACGAACTTTTCGGTATCCGTCCCCAGTCTCCATTTTTTCTGTCGTAACATGTATATTCCAAATTTCTACTATCCGTAGCTTCTGTTACGTCGCCGCTCCAACTTTTTTGAGGTGCTTTAATGCTTTAAAATTTTTGATTGTTCAAATGGGAACCCACCGCAAAATTCAATATTTTCATCCCAATATTGTCTTTTACATAGTCCATTTTGCAATATATTGCCAATACTGCCAACCTTGCTTAGCTGCTGTAGTGTCAATTAATTTATTCGTAAATTTTTTTTTTCTTCGGTTTATAACGTCTTCCGACGTCTTCCGATTTCCAGTTTCCATCCTTCTCTATCCATCCACAGGTCCCCTTCTATTTCTCTCTCTCTCTCTCTCAGTTCTTTATCGACACCCTCTCTCCAGCTCTTCCTAGGTCTTCCTCTTCTCCTTCTTCCATG
>JARJEC010044347.1:0-50701 GCA_030264575.1 Tachinus sp. AB-2021 | reverse complement strand
GAGAGTAAAGAGTTTTTTATTATATCAATGTCGTATTTTTTTAAATTATTTAATTGCATTACATTTATCTTATATTTTGATATTGAATCATACATGTTTCATTTATTGGCATTGAGTTCTAATGGCAAGTCGTCAAAATGATCTAAATGGAAAATGGTTTTGATAGTTTCTTTTTCCGGTGAATTTATTTTGTTTAATAACATTACTCTAAACTTATTTATATTTTTAATATAATTTACCGTTATACTAAGTATGTCGAATGTTACACGTGTGTTATTACTCAGATGCAAAGTATATTTTAAAAATATGTGTCAGTTGGCAATTACTCTTATTACATCCGAAATAAAAAGAAATGAAGTTGTCACGAAACTGCTCGACCAGCATTTGTTTATATTGTTCTTTTATTTTCAAAACGGGCGTGTAATATAATTTTTTCCTTCGTACTTCCGTGCTAAATGCGCGCGCTTGTGTATTTTTGTCGCCTTGCGCTCTCGCGCTTTCCCGTACAGCTACAATGTCGCGTCACGGCTAAAGCTAATGATGGTTGTAAAACAAAGGGGACCGCGTCGGTCGGTTGCAATGCAGAAAACGCGAGGCGTTACGTCAGATAAACAGCAGCGCGCGCGATCTAAACTCGGCCAGGTGTTTTGAAGGCGTTTTGCAAAATGAACACATGCAATTTTCCTCTCGCGACCGAGAAGAGAAAGTTTAAAGAGGTTCCTGCAGGGTGCTGCCAATGTTACACTTTTATCTTTGCGCACGTTATTTTATCTCAATATTGTAACAAATAATAAAAGTATTATTATTCATTGTTAGAAAGTAATTTAAAATTTTATCCTTACAATATTTCTTCTTCCCAAACAAACTTTTAATGAAGTTGTGTAAATTGCTCTTGAGAAATATTTTAAGAAAGGGAAAGTTTTTTTCTGCATTGGCCCTAATACTGTCGGTCAGTATACAAACGAACAAATTGCTAAAGTTGACATTGAAGCGCTCCAGTCATTTAAAACCAACACTGAAATTAAAACCGGGGTTAAATTAAATAAAGAATACGAATCTCATTTAGTAATAATTATACTCAATTACGCTCGGGAGATGCAATCATTCAGCGGGTAGTAACAAAATCTGTATCGATCGGTTTTATAATGAGGTGTAATTTAATTACTGCTTTTTCAAAGATTGAAGCAAATATTATCAATTATCACGTAGTATACTTATCTGGTCATCATTTAACTTAATTACCAATTTGTTAAATGCTATCAAATATAAAAGTTATGGGTTTACGATTTTCTTGGCATTTGCTCAAAATATTTCTGTATTCATTTTAGAGGGCGTAAAACAAACCAATATTACTAACAACATTATTGTTATATGTTACATTGTTGTGTAGTTGAAAATATAATTATTTATAACCCATAAACGTAGGGTAAATGTTATTGTATTTTTTAAACATGGAATAATGTAGTTGTATATGACACGAATATGTATTTCATTTATTTTTCACGAGCAATTTAAACCAGATGTTACCTATTTGGCACACTGTGTACACTTCAAATCATTTGGTAAATTTATACAATACTAAAAGTAATGAATTTTATTTTATATAGCTAGTCGCATATCGCTATAGATGTTATTAAACGCCGACGACAAAAACATGTTCTCAAAATCTAAAAATATTAAAAATGACTTTTAGATTATAATTTTTGATAAGAACATTTTTTCAATTTTGACTACTTATGATGAAAAGTATCGAGAAAAAAAAACGTATACTTCATCTTTACAGGCACACTATTGACTTCTGAAACATATTCTATTAATTAAGTTTGAGATAATTACTGACTTGAGTTATTATATCACTATTTTATTTCAGCATTTAATGTATTATTTTCTAATACCGATGTGGTTTATGGTAACTAAAATGCAATACAAATAATGTACACTATTGATGGATCGATCGCCAAAAACTGGTGAAGCACCTCAATTTTTATTTCGAGCGAATTTTTTTGTGGAAACGTTTTTGCTTAGTGGTCACCCTTTCTATTGTCTAAGTTTTAAATAGAATGACCGACCCACCTTCTTTTTCCTCAATTATTGTCGTAAAATATTTAATTGAAATAGCGATTAAACGAAAAGTCACTGGATACACCTTTGTGAAGTAAGTTGGCACCCACTTTGCGCAATTTTCATAAAATATACTCTATAATTTAAGACTAATTTAGTACTAATTTTTTTTTATTACAAAAAAAAATAGAATTTGTACCTACAATATTGTCAATTTAATGGGCCAATTCTGTGTGAATCTGTAAGACTTACAGGAAATGGACGTAAGACTTTACGGGTCTATAAGAAATTTGCAGTTCTGTGCGCTTCTAGGTTACAAATTCTCGGAACTATTGTAAATACTTACTGTGGCATGTATTTGTACCCAAGCTTCAATGCAGTCAACTAACCGAAAATAAAACAGGAAATACTACATAGCCAGCACAGAATTGTTGTCATTTGCGATAGCTTTAACTTTAGAATGCAGAAGATTGTTTGTGACGTAGTTGTTTGATATGAGGTAACCGAGTTAATTTAGTATCTAACACATACAAATTTTATTGTTTCTAATGTGTTCCCACAATGCCGAGAAGAACTAAATGTTATTATTTTAATTTTGTATAAGTTTATACAAAGTTCGTTACAAGCTCCAAAACGTATATTTTCGTCGAAATCTCAATTTCGAATTTTTTGTGTAAATCCAATACTTTTCCCTATACAATGGGGAATGGGTAAAAATGATAAAAGCAAATAAAATATGTATACTATATTAATAATAGCGAATCTAATGGGACATCGACACTGCAAAAAAGTGCCCATGTCTGCTCCTCAATTGTAGATTTTTTGATAGTAGAGAGAGGTCTAAACGGATAAGTATTCTAAAGCATGACTACCAAACAGGAAAACGTTAAATAAAAACAAATCACGTATCAAATATCACGTAGATGATAAGATAAAGAAGAAAAAGAACATTTACATATCCGACAAAAGCAGAACAATTATTTACATCGATTAGATATGTTTTAACAAATAATTTATTTATTACACGTGATATATATATATATATATATATATATATATAATATGTACATACATAATATGTAGAGAAGTGCCCAATTGAAATTTATCATCCGCACTCAATTCAATTTCCTCCACCGGCTACCATTCTATTCATTTTTAGTCGAGCGAATCGCGAACGCTAAACATCGGAGTGAAGTACGTTGAACGCGCCCAAGAATAATGCAATGAAACTGTACTCAAATTACCATGTCGAAAGCGGTTAAATCGTTTACAGATGGTACAAACCCGGAACCGGCAATCCGCAGTGCACAAAAACACTCCAAATACCAACAAGAAAAAAGATTAACCTCAAAATAAATAATGATAATGTTGAAATAATATATAACAATATTACTTTCTCTATTATATTTTCTTGGAGATTGTATTGTTCTAGAATGTGTTGAAAGAGAATTGTAGGCTGTATGAATATATTTAATAATGTAATTTTAGTGTTCATTTTGTTACTAAAATTATTCGAGGTTATTGCCAATGTTTATAATATCATAGATAAGATAAGCCAATCAAATATCCAAGTTCCGTTTGTTATGTTATGCATAATTATGACGGTGTATAAAATATGCACGAAAGAACTGTAGTTTAAGCCGATGGGAAATCCTTACAGGAAAACTATGAATAATTGCTTTGTGAAGTTTTAAAACCGTACAATAACGCATTACTAACGACAATTATATTAGCTCATTAAAATTAATTTTTCAAATTATTCTGAAATTTTATCACTACAAGTTTAAATAATCATTAAATAGCAAATTCATACTTTCTCCATAAAGAAATTTTGTTTTAATTTGAAATTAAATGGACTGACTGAAAGAAATGAAATGATTCCATTTTTTAGTGATATTTTTAATTTTTTTATGAGTATTAAAAACATGCAACATTTTTTTATTATTACTGCAAATAAAAAATCCATATTTAGATCTTGAATAGCAAAAGAATCTGCTACGGTTTTAAGGATCCAGTTCATTTAAAGTTTACGATAACGCGCACATTGCCCTCTATTCTACAGCACCGCGTTAGTTCAATTAACAAAGAGCCGCATTGTTATTATTTGTATAAACATTTAATTAATTTATAATTATAGGCCGACGAAGATTGATCGTAGTTAAATATGTACATATTTATGAGATAAATTTTTCAAGTGCGGTTAAGTCTAGCCGCCCCCACTATCAATAGGGCGTCGCGTCACAGAGCTAGAGAATCGAGCGTGCAGAAGCAGCAACCTGTTGAATAGAGAGCGGCGGCAAAGGGCGGCGAAACGGTGGCTGGCTCTATCTCGTCGATTGAAGCCCACATACACTCCCGGCTAGCTAAAAGCTGCTAATATACAACTAGTTATGCGGCTGCGGTTAGTAGCGGCACACCGTGCGGTAAAAGCGGCACACATGTACGCTCACTCGTTGGATCACCGGAGGCCACTTTTCGCTAGAAGCCCGAATTCCGGTGGTTTTATTTAATCAATAACCATACCGAACCGACTCAAATCATATTAGGAAACTATTAAATTGTCGATGTTACACGCATTATAATATATTAAGACCATACACGCAATTTTTTAACTCGATTTTAATATTTTAATTATAAAAAATAAGAATTGGATCAATTTAAAGTAATGCTTATATATTTACAGGTTTATACTTGGAGGCTGATCTTTTTTTCGCATAGACAGAGACAACTGTGGGTCCCATACGAATTTGCAAACAAACTGTCTTAGTATGAGCTCACTTGAGCTATTTGTAGATAAACAAAACTATTTTTTATTTTTTAAATCGTTCAAGTTGTAAAAATAGGCTAAAAAGCATAACAATGCACAGCATGACTGATAATTTGGTTTTAAGATTTCATAAGCTTTGGTAGTCCGTACTCAGTGGTACACAATTAATTTCGTGATTGACCCGTCGATAGGATTGACTTATTGGGCTACTCCTGCCTAGTGCTTTTGAGTGTTTCAGAAGTGTTCTAAGCTGTTATTCTTATCCCTATATTAACGATGGAAGTTGGCTGCAGTCTTTAGTCCATCTCTATCAATTGCTTATGCACATTTCTGATATTTCATGGTATTCTTATTAGAATCTAGAAGGTTGTCAATTATTTGTATTATATCCGTTAAAAAATATTGATTTTATTTTATTTTTACAGTAATATTGTATCAGTTTTGCCACCATTACTGGCAATATTTCCACTTTATTGACAATATTGCCGCTTTTAAAAGCAATATTGCCAATCCAATTTCAATGTTGCCACTTTTTGGCAGCTTATAAGAGTCGCTGCAACACCGGGAATACTCCCAGTTAAGCAGTATCTTACAAATATATTTAAAGAGAGCTGCTGCGAACAGATTAGCATTTGTATGATAACAAATTATAAGAAAATTACGTAGTATTGAATAAAGAATAAGAAATAAAAGTAATTTTAGAAATCAAATTGATTTGGTGCCAAAAACAGTAATTATTTAATTAGCATATAATTAATTGTAAATTGACAAAGTGCTTATCTTTGTCAATGATTGAGATATTATTATTTGCTGGGGGAAGGGGGGGGGGGCAATTGTCTGCAACAGTGTACAGGGAGTAGATACATTTTCTCTCTATAAGGAGCAAGTAAAACTGACTATGTCCCTCACATAATTTCAGCCAATCATATTAATAAATATTATCAAAATTGTCCAGCAACGAACGAATATTAGCGAATATTTGATGCACCATGAAAATACCCGGGTAATTGCATGTGTGCATTTACTGATTTTTTTTGACATTTTAAAAATGAGTTCTTTTCATTTTGGTCATACAAGCTCGAGTCAAATAGATGAAGAATTTGATATTAACTCGTCTTTTCAATTTATTATCTGTTTTACGTTTAAAATATCATAGTTGTGATACTTTTACAACCTAATTTTTTGTCGTAATTTATCCAAAAGCTAATAGTTTCGTGTTATTTACCATTTCTGAAATATTTTTTGGGAAATTGTTCTCGATATATCTCTCTTGCATGCCATCCTTGAACAATTTTACTCGTGCACTCGTAAAAATATTCGCGTATTCGGCATGCACTCGGGATATAACTACTGACTATTTCCTTCACAAAATTTATCATATTAATAAATATTATCAAAATCACCTGGCAACGAACGAATACTAGCGAGTATTTGATGCAGCATGAAAATACCCGGGTATTTGCACATCTGCATTGGTTGAATATTTTCTAACATTTAATTTTTTGTTAGATATATTGCAACTTTTTTAAATTATTGGAACTTAAAATATTTTTTTTTAATTTGTGTTGAATTTTTTATAATTTGTTGGATGTGTGAATTGGAGTTGTTTGGATTTCTTTTTATATGATTTTTTTATAAAATTAGGTGGGATTTTAATATAGGTAAAATTGAATCGTTCATTTAGTAGCCACTTAATTTATATTAACATTTTTTTATTTTATTTTAAAAAGATATTTATATAAAACATAAATACCTACACAATCATATTTTTCAAAATCTTGTGAAAAATATATTAATACTTATTTTAAAGTAGTCAAATAATAAAATTACATACATTGGTATGTATTGTTGGTATGTACAATAGGAGCAGATACAATTATAATGCGTAATTTGTTGTTAAAATTAATTTTATCTGACAATTATTTAATGATTACCTTAACATGGTTTTAATATCGTTTTATTTATGCGCTTAACTACGATTCAAGAAGATTAATCAAACGACCTCATTTCCTTTGCAAAAAGAGGAAACTGCGGTTACAACAAAATATAAAACAAAATAATGTCAGTGTAGCGACAGTCATAAAATGACCTGCAGATCTAAGGTCACTCATATTGCGACTTTTTATAAGCATTCTGCATTTTACTGGCAAAAGTTGCATTTTTAAGCAATTTAGAAATTTATTTGTTAAAAAATAATAATATATACCATAAAAACCCAAATGTGTGCCAATTACACAGCAATTCCAAGATCAAAGTCGTCTTTATACATCGGCTTTTGAAGTGCATTTCTCGATGAATTCACAACTGAATTGTATGAACAGTTGGTGGACTTCAAGTGCCATTGACTTTATTGTCTATTGAATAAATTAACATTAAATTTATGAGCCCGCGTACGGACGGAAAGCTGTGGTCATAAAACATTTTATATACATTTACAATGCCTTAAATTTTCAAGAAAATTGCCATTTAATGATTTAATAAAATTTATTTTTATTAAGTCTATTCACACCACAACGCTTAATAAAAATTAATATTACAAACAATGATTTTTTAAATGAAGTTTGATGGTCGAGAAAATTTGGACATCGACTAGTAGTTTTTCGTGCACATTCAATGGCGGTTTTTCGAGTGCCTTGCGTGCTTAACTTGCATTGTCGGCTATTTGTTCGAAGGTTGTTAAATCTCTCTATCCTCTATAATCGTTTATTTTTAAAGCAAAAATCAAAGTGTTTGCTCTATTTTTGTTGATCGATTAGTATTATTTATACAAATGGAATGAAGTAATTGAAAAATAATTAATAATATCATGCATTTTATATTATGTCTACGAGGGAGAATCTGTAACTTTTACCAATAACGCATATTATTTCTAATTATGGCAAATAACTTTGCATTATCAGCCACTTTTAGGTATTAACTTTATTATGTGGGGATTATACCGTCAGCTTTATTGAGGGTGGTTTTGTATAACGATAAGGTTATATAGATTAAGACTGTTGTCACGTAAATTTGAATTTGAGGTCGCGGGTTGGGACGTAGAAGAAAATTTAACTGATTGGTACTTTTCCGGTACCAAGGCAGAGTCCATCAAGAGCAAGTGTACCATATATTCACATTGGCGCTACTTTACACAAGTCAATTTGTAGTTGCCAATATTTGTTATTGCTTGCTTATTTGTTAAAATGGATAAACATGTATTTCACAACTTTTTTACAAAAAGTTAGTACGCGCTTGCTTCCGTATACTAATTTTACTTGTTTTAAAATTTGTATACAAAACTAATTAATTGGTCATTTTTCTTTTTTAAATACTACGGAGGACAATGCACAATAAAAAATGGTCAACGGTCCCAAGGAAAGTTCCCCACTTTATAGTTATTTTAAACTCAATCACTCACTCCCTCACGCACTCACTCGCTCACAGCGTCGCACGCACACTGACGTTATATAAATATGTACATTTGTATGTGACTTCAGACCACTGCCGGTAATGCTGACGTCACAGATGATGCTGATGATTCTTAAATAAACCTCGACCGCAGAGCGATAGCATAGTTCTTTACACATCAAAATTGTTAGGCATGTCAGTATTATCAATAAATACAATGAAGTATCATATTTAAACAACTGTACACTACATCACTTCATTAGTTCAAAGTGATGCCATCCAGGTTCCGCCACTAAAAAAAGCCCGGACGTATGGACATTTTCTTACCCCCCCCCCCATTTGCATTTCTCGACGTTTTGGGCCAATTTAAAATGTTTAAGCCAAACAAAAATTTTCGGTCAGGACGATGATTACCAAAGTTCCTCTATTATATTATATTATAGGAATATGGGGAAGTGATATAAAATGAAGTAGTTTTTCTAAAATGTACTTTAAAGGTACTTTTTCTTCTTTTTAGTTATGCAGCCATATAAAACGCCCTTAATCAATAATATTTTGAGATAGTGACTTTGAATAAATAATTTTTTATTTATTTATATTTGAGTTAGTGAGTAGGTGAGTTGATAAGTTACTGTGTTTACACATTCTTAGTGAGTACAGCGGGACTCACTGCTGATTTTTTAAAATTAATTTGATAATTTGAAAAAAAAAGTTATGCGTCTACTTGACTGTCATCCGATTAAAATGGTTAAATGATAAAAAATTAGTTATACAAATAATTCAGGTCTATTTGCATTCGAATATAGAAATCCTGTGGTAAATCTACAAAATTTGGAAAACATAAAAATTGAAAAAATGGTAATTGCACAAACAAAAATCAATTTATTGATTGTCGAAGTGTAGTAGCAAATTAGAAATATATTTTATTTTAAAGTTTATTGTATTATCAATCATAAGTTTAGGAAACAGAAGTCTGAAAAATCTTGAAATAGGTTAAAAATTGTCGAAAAACGTATGTGAAAATATGTTGTGTTAATTTAAAAAAATAAAAAGTGAGTGTGCTTGGACCACACACGGGCGCTAGTATTGAAAAGTGTGTTTTAACACATACAATATTTTAGCAGGTTTTGACGTAACATGTAAAATGTTATAATAGTGAGATTATATCTTGCCATGTTTATCCTAGATACCGCGTGGATACCGTTTACGTAAAAATAAACAATTCAAAACTAGAGCCCCAGGGAGCTAGGCTAGTTTTGACATGTGTTATTTTATCACAATCGGTATCTAAGATAAACAATCTGTCAATATGCCAACGCTTCGAAATGTTTACCATTCGCGGTATTGGGTGTGCTAATATATTTATATTATGCCGGGTGACAACTGTAACAGGTACGCGCCCATATCTTTTTTATTTATGAATTATTTTTATTAGTTAAAATACATCGCAAGACCCTACTTTACCGCAACATTTTTCTATATAACATCATTTTTGTTTTTTTTTTGCAGATGTAATACCCTGCATATGTTTGCAAATTTGGATTTGTTAGTAGATTTTACGTATAAATCCAAATTTTCAGAAGTTTTGCTAAAATTAAAAAATTAAATTTAAAAAAATTATAGCAACAACATGTAAATACAATGGGATTATTGGGAAAAACATTACTTTGCCACACTATTCAAAATTGAGTGATTTGTGCACTTTTTTATAAATGACACAATCAGTATTTACTTTTTTCAAATGCTCCCTTTGGTACTATGGCATCGCGTAAAAGTAGATTTTTTGCTACCAAACGACACAAAAAATTCTGGTTTTGAACAAGTATTAAAAATTACAAATTTTTGTGACGGAAGAAAACGTTTAAAATATTAGGTTATGTGACCAACATTGAAAATTGGAATTTATAAGTAAAATTCACTAACAAATAAAAATTTGAAAAATATAACGGGTGTTCCATTTAAAATTTCAAAATCGATGTTATTTCCGGTTAAATAGGAAATGATATTTAACTAATTTTTACCGGTTAAGTAGGGTTTTATAATGTATTTTAACCTATAAAAACTTCATAAGAAAATATTTGTAAGTAAAAAAGATACGGGCCTGTACCTGTTTCAATTGTCGCCCCGTATAAAGGTTGGTAGTAAAAAATTTGAAATTTTTCAATAATACTGCACTTTATTTTATGTGTTTCATGAAGCTTTCATACTTTTATCGCAATTTTGAACTTTTGAGTCATTTGAATTTTGCCTAATTTCAATTGCCAACACGAGGCAATATAACCTACTACTACTATGACATTTTTCATAAAATCTAGGTTATTTGACGTGTGACGTCATTAATGTGTTAAAATATTGTTTGTATTAAAATAACACTTTTCAAAACAAGCCCCCGGAAGTAAATTTTGATTGCAAATACAATTTTTTAATTAAATTTGGATTAATTGCTCATATTATAAAATAAATTGTAGATAAAAACTGGATATGTGTAGACCCTTTCTCGAGGAAATATGTTCAATTAAATTTCGTTGAGCGTTTATTAATATCAATATTAGTTTTTATTTTAAATTCCATCCCAGTAAATTCTATTATACATGTTTTAGTGTTAAGTAGGTCTCACTCGTCACTGTACTCGCTTAGGTCTTACAGAAGTTTTACTTCAAAAATCATTTTATATAAATTATTTTCTATACATTTTTTTGTTGTAATTTTGGTTTATGCTAAAGAAATATAAAAAATCTGAATAACTAATAAATGGGCTTTTTATTGGTTAAAAGTTACTCAATTTTATTTTGCTGTTATTAAACTGACTGTTTATTAGTTTATTGTATTAATTGAAGTATAATATACATTTGTTTGATTGTAAAAGCCTTCCATATTGTTAATTATCGCAAGTGAAATGCGGCAAATTTAAAACCATTATTATATGCTGTGGTGAATAACCGTGGTTATTGTTTATTCATGAATGTAAATTATTGTACAATAAAGCTACTCCCACGTGACGCTCAATACAAATATTCAATTAATGCATCGCGAGGCTATTTGATTCAATTATATTGCATAATTTAACAACATTTAGTTCCGATGCTCGCCCTTGTTGGCGCTTATTTAATTGCATGACTTTAATGATTATATGTTTTTGTTGCAGACTGAGCTCTCTGGGATAAAATGGCGTAAATTAGTGTGGAGCGATACGGGGGGCGGCGGGCCATCGGATCCTTTGGAGGACCCGGTGTTGCGGAGCTACGCACGATGCCTCGCCGCCGATATCTTGTGCGTGTGGCGGCGTATTTCGGCGCCCCATCAACCGACCAACATGTTCGACCTGGCTCCGCCGCCGCCCTCGCAGCCGCCTCCTCTGAGTCTTTGTTGTGCCAAGGAGCTGTGGATCTTCTGGTACGGCGAAGAACCAGATCTAAACGATTTGGTAGCACCGGATCTTGTTAAACAAGGTAAGACAACAACCGCAATGTAATTGAGTTGTGTTGAAAATCTGTAATTTCAAGTTTTTATTTTAAATGCCAGCATACCTTGACAGTAACGTGTAGGGGTTGTGTGTATTGATCAAAAGACCGCTGGATAACGTCATTAATATAGTGCCCTTATCTTTCAAAGCGGATTTCATGCAACAAACTCTATGATCTTATCAAACCGAGAAACATTGCATTATAGTAAACGAATAATTACACTAATTATATAGATATTATCAATAACTAATTGAATTAAATTTTTATGCAGTAACGCATCACATTAAGTCCTTCAACTTTTGCGTAATAAATATTATAAACAATAAATAATCTGTCAAATAAAAAAATAAAGTTATACTTACTTGTGAAATGGATTTAGACTTTTTGTGATTTATCGTAAGAATAGTTTTTTGGTTATTTTTTTTAGGTTTCTATATTTCACCTAAATAACCTATATTATTAGCTTTAAAAAGTTGAATTTTATTTTGATTCTTGACTGAATTATATTTTTTTGGGTTCTTTGTACCGCTGGACAATATGCAAAGCGTGTTTAGTTAGTATACCTGGCTTGAATGTCATGACTAAAAACATGCGACCTTGTACCCTTGAACATCTGTCTCCTGGGTAGTGTTAGCAGGCCGCATTTAAAATATGCCGTAGGTCTCATCGTCTGGCTACCAACTTTACAATCGCGCTAAGATCTAATTCTTGAATACTATCTCTACGCTGACAACAAATTCGTTATTGAAGAGAATTAAATGTTACACGGTATATTGGCGTCCGACCGAATAATACCTGTCCGGCCAATGACAGCGCAAGCACAAATCGAATACGTTTGTATTTTAAAATCAAGAAGAATCTGTTATAATAATATTTAATAATAATATTAATATAATTTTATTGTCTTTTCCAAGGCCAATTTAATATTTTATTTTGTTTAAATACTACAACATATTGCTGATTTCTCTAAAAACCAATCATTGCAACTTAAATATAATTAATAATTAATATATCGGTATTATTTTATAAAATGGTTTTTTGATGGCGAGACGTTGTCGGGGGCAGCGTATTGTAGGATGCCGGGTGACGTTCGTGTGAGGGCAAGGGGGTTTGTTGAGCGCGGAGGCAGCGTCGCCCGTTTCCATGGCGATCCATCCCGAGGGCATGAGACCACTTATCGATGCGAACAGGAGAGGATTGGATTGTGGATGCAACCCCCAGAAAACTCGGCGGCGAATAAAAGCCTAAATAAAAGAAACGTATATGGATAAACGTATTCTATGCGCATAAAGTTAATCAGGTAATGGACTCTCCTAGATAACCTTGCGTTTCGTTGGGGTGAGCAGAGAGGGTTAATAAACTTTGTTGTAACCCATATTTTGTGTCATTTGTTTCTAATTGGGTTCTATCGATTCTTTGCGTTAGATATTGAAATGTTCATAGCAACCCTATGATTTTTTCAATCTTTAAAAAATGATTTTACAACCTGACAGCTTGATCCACGTTTATAAAGACATTAATTTATTCTTCGAAATTCACTTTTCATTAAATGCGTGTTGTTGACCTTTCGGGAGATCCTCGAATTGTCAGTGTTAATGGTTACTAACGGATCATATAACTGTGGCACATGGATTTGCATTCAACGCAGCAAGTATGTCTCCGTTGAATAGTGTGGATTATACCATTTTTAAATGTATTTATTCGGCCGGCTCCGTTCTATCAATTTCTGGACATAAGTTTCATTCTTTTTCAGTATTTTTTGTTTTAGCTTTATTTATGATAAGCTTTACATATTCCACATATCCAACACATACGATATAGTTCTCTTGATGTTCTTCATACTATGTACTTACTATTATACAGTGCGTTTGATAAGTACTGTATAAATTTGGCAAAATATGTAATACATATTTTTAACAATCGTTCGGACATACTTCAGCAATTTCAGTAATGTGCGACTTTTTGAAATATTTTTTTAAAATTTGTTTGAGCTATATACATTTTTTTCACCGTAAACTTAAAAAGAGATATTTTTATGTATATACATATGCATTAATACATGTATCAGAAAGTTCTTAATTATCTGCATTGCCAACTTTTAACTGACTTTTCGCGAGATACTGTAGATTCTCAACCCGCCGCCAATTCCAAGCAGTAGCCCTTTCCAAATTATTCAGTTAGTTAACGTGCCGTCAAATTTTTAAATTATTAAAAGTGTTCCGTGACGAGAAATAAGTTAAGAATCATTGTACTATACCGGGTGACAATTGAAACGGATACGCGCCCATATCTTTCAATCCATTTTTTTCTATAAATCTATCTTCAGCGGCTCTGTTAACATAACCTCATTCTTTTTTAAACATGTTTTATGTCACGAAACATTTATAGCTTTTTAATACTTCTGCAAAACAAATATTTTTTTAATAGCAAAAAAAACCTACTTTTATGTGATGTCATGTGGGTTGCATTTGAAAAAAGTAAGTTACAACCTAAATACTAATTATGTGATTTATAAATTTTAACTCATAATTTCAATTTTCATTATTAATTTTCATTTTTAAAATTTCATTTAAAATATTCATAACCGGTATATGGTAAGGTAGTCATAGTAGTTACTGGTATAGTCCGTCCAAAGATAAATGAGCCGTGTTCAACTTTATTGAATTAGCCCATTAGCAGTCACTTGGGGGTTCCATAAAATTAGTAGTTAAGAATATACCTTTCTGTATCTGTACTGAGGGGTAAAATTGTGTATAAAAAAGAAACAAACCATAATACTAAATAAATTATTTATTATTTTTAAGCACTATTTTCTTTGCTTCTATTGGCAAATATATGTATTTTTTAATTTTTTTACCTGCAGCTTTAATTTCATTGCCAGATTCAAGGTTTTCTTCTGCATCAGATGTTGTAGTCTCCACTTTATTTAAAATTAATATATTCATTTATCTTTGGACGAACTATCTACTACATTACTCCGTTTTTCCGAGTTTGTGTTTATTGAGGGGAAGTTTTATGTTGTCATTGATATATGTCATTGGCGATTACTACAAGTTACCTGGAATGATGGTAGGTTAGACGTGGTTAGAGCGTTTAGAGAGCATTCAACGGGTGTAACCCACCAAATGTAACTGTGGCGTGTTTTTGCGTCATGTTATGATTATTTATGGTTACATGTGGTTATACCAGTTGAATACTAATATTGTCAAAATATACTAACCACGAGTAACTTATCTCGCGAGCAGTGTTATTCTAGGTAATTTGTGGTAAGCGTTGATGACGTGTTTTGTTAATGACGTCATTTTCCTTCAACAACCAAAACTCACAAAACGCAGTAACCACTGTAATTACTAATTACCTTAAGTAAGTTGCCAAAACTTGTCTTATGTGTTTGTTTGTTATGCCGGGATTTTTCCCAACCAACTGACAAAACAAGAAACAGAAACAAAAACTTTTTTCAACAAATTGTGTGAAGGTTTTATAAAAATTAATCAGTTCAGCAGATTATTGTCGGAGAACAGTGTTTTTTAATAAACAAGTTTGTTCGTGTTTTATGTCGGTTTGGTTGGAATACGTGTTTTGTTTCTATGCGACATTTATGTTTCTTGTTTCTTGGCGATTCTTTACGAAATTGCATTCCAGTAATTTATTATTTTTTTTGCAGATTTTTAGGTTCTATTATGTTAATATTTGAGTTTTAATTTGCATTACTCAATAAATTATGATTGTGGCTATTGCCTCGCGGTCTTCAAATATTAACACATTTTCGGTACTTTTTAACTAATGTTTTTAACTCGCGTATTGTATACTTCTATATACACAAACCACACCTATGATGGGCTCAGAAGTCAATTAGTATAAGTGAAGAAACAATAGAAATGAGATACATGTTACAACGGCGTTTTGTAATGTAAAAATTACCAATCTGACTAACAATACAAAACAACTAACACAAAATAAACAACGCTTTGTCCAATGTAACTTTTTTGCCAATAAAAATTTGACACAAGACATTTTTACAAAACTGTACTAATTGACTTCTGAGTCCTCTATATATAAAAATAATGACATACTTTACTATATAGTACAACCAACATATCGTGGCCTATGGAAGGAGTTTTTGCGCGAGCATATTTCAGACCTTTCTCGTGTTATGACTCCTTTTCTATCGTTGCGCAAACCAGCCTTCCATAGGCCACGCCATGTTGGTTGTACTATTATATATTTAGTTCAATATAAATATTTCCATCTTAATTAAAATTTGAATTCTGCCATCTTAATTAATGGCGCTCTAGTTATTGGACGCAAAATGGACAAGACTAAACTCGACACTATCTGCCCGATTGAAGGACCTTTAGGTCGTTGGCCAGTTGGATAAACGATAACAAATATAAATACTGTTAGTGAACATTAATTCTTTTCAACTTTTTCTACTGATACGAATGATGAAGTTAAATTTAAAGAGAATTTTGCTTGTATTTGCTTATTTTAAAATTATTTTCACATAAATTACGTAAAATACCTTATAATATTATTAATATTTAAGATTTTTAATCATACTTTGTGTTTAAACTTTCACTTTCATTTACTAATGAGTTATCTCGTCTTAGTTAACTAGTTATTGCTGATGTTTGAAGTATTTATAGTATTTTTGTTCAATACTCAAAATTTGTTCCGTATGTGCATATTACTTGTTTATTTATAAGTTTAAGTGATAATACTTTAACAACTTTTTTGTACAGAATTCTCTTTTCTTTCAATTTATGTGGACATACATAAAGTGATTCATTTTAAAAAATGTTAGTTTTGTGAATGTCTCACAAAGTAGTTATTATTATTTGTTTTTTTTTGTTTTACCTCGTTTGTTCTGATTTTAAGAAACTTGTCAATGGTGAACTTATAAGTTGGGCCACTAATTATATATATAAAGCACATAGTTAAAATAAATAAAGTGACTTGGAAAATGTTCTAAAAGTATGTACCTTTCACAACATTTGTGTTGACATTGTTTTGTTAATTAATTTTTGAATATTTATTTTCATGTATTTGGTACCATATAAGGTACCTTCATTTTAATTATTAAAACTTTTACTTCATATCTGTAAATCAAATAAAAGTATCCTTGTTGCTCGATTGATGCAACAGCACATCCAACACTTATACTTACATTAAGATTGAAATCTTTGAGTGAGTGTATTCTACCTATAAATGGGCATATATACCTCCGTTAGTTACACGTATAGTAGTGTTAATTTTGTATGTAATAGCCTCTGGTATAAACTTGAATGTCTTTGTCTAGGAAGCCCACTCCATTGTTATAATGCAATGCACATAATATATCCGATTGCTTAATGTTAATGAAACTTTTATTATTGCAATTGTAATTTATATCACACAATCAATTAATATTAATCCTCCACAATAATATTTTACATTTTATTTCCGCTGTAATAAGCGAACAATTAAATTTCATTTGTTGTAATTCATTTACTTAAGGGCGGCAAGTATATAAAATTTAAAAGTTGATTATCCAAAAAAATAATATATATAATTTATTTCTGTTTTGGGAATTGTGATAAAGTATAATAACCAAATGTTTGTGAAGTGAGTTCATAAAAAAATAATGGTAAATAAAAAAGTAAATTGACAATTTGTGTTACATTTTTTCACACTAACAAGAGGTGATTGGAGAAAAAAATAAAAATTGACAATATAATTTTGCGTCAAAATGTGTACAGGTATTTTTTAAAACACGCTTCATGTTATACTTTTTTTAAGACAAAATAGTTTTGTTTAGCAAAGTTGTTTAGTTTCATGTTATTTACAAATGCATGCACAAGTTAGTTAAAAAAATTAAATCTAAAATTATCAAATGACGCTTTTAATAATTATTTAAATTTTAATAGTATATTACATACCGAGCGGGATCTTGATCATTACAGCAAAGAGCTAGGTCATCATTTGATGGAGAGACAGTGACAGCTAGCTGGGAAAATTCATTCCCGGCTAACTGGAAAAATAAAGTAAGTAATTGGTCACCTACCCACTGCTTTTTAGGGTACGATTGCACTGATTACTAACCTATTGTGAGTAAAATAGTATACATATCTCACGGGGATGATCATTCCAGCTATGAGCTGTACCTGCCCTCGGCGCTACGTACCTAGCTCTTTACTGTAATGATCAACATCCCAGCTCGGTATGTAATATACTATTACTCACAATCAATTTAAAATTTTATTTGAATTTAAAATATTTATTAATTTATTTCTTTATTATAATTTTAAAATAACGAGATCTGTGCGATCAGGTTGCTTTAATTTTATTGAATTATAAATTTAGATAATTAAAAAAGGTTCTAAACAAAATTAGAATGTGGGATACATTCAAAGCAATAAATGTATGCATTCGTATGCGCAATGTTGAGTAGTTTGTTGTTTTTCATTTTGTTTTGAACTTGTTTCAAAAATATTTTTTATAACCAAAACGGTGTCATCATTTTTTATGGAGACAGTGACAGCTACCTGGGAAAATTCATTCACGGCTAGCTGGGAAAATGAAGTAAATAATTGATCACCTCCGCGCTAATTACTAACCGATTGTGTGTAAAATATGTTCTGCCATCTGCCTTTTAAAAGATTAACCATATACATATTGCCAATAATAATGAATGGTTGGATCCATCCCCACCCCAAAAGTTGTCCTCTTTAAATTATATTAATAATGCTAACTAATATTCCTTACTACGCACTATAAAAGTTTTACTTCAATAATACCGTTTTGCTTTGCTCGTCGTCTCGCTACGCGGATAAACTCGTTTTTATATATATAGTGGGCTGATCTATACCCAAATAAAATAGCAAATGTGCAATTTTGGCTCACTGTGCGGTATCTATTCGAGTTATGTAGGGATTGTAATACCGAACAAAGCATTAAATACCGGGTTTCCTTTATTTTTGTTTTAAAAACCGGGATACCGGTATTTTTAAATCTGAAAAAAATGAAACCACATTGAACTTGCATTACAGTTATTTTATTAAATATTATAAAAGTGAACGCCAAACATGATAAAAAAAGGTTTTAAGAAAGACAAAATATAAATTTAAAAAAAATATTTCTAGAATAATTAAATATTTTTGTTTTTTTTTAACTTTTCCCCATAAAATCTGCTCTTTTTTTGTTTTTGTTTCATTAAACAATTCCAAAACACAAAAAAGAGACGAATTTATTACTTTTTGTCCTTTTCTTCCTAGTTCTGAATTTGCACTTGTTGGAACTATTTTCTTCTTAAAAAACATTTCTTCTGTTTATTGCTCAAATGAAAGTTATGTAGTTAATTTCGGTTTTTAGCAAATCAACCTTTTAATATTAGAATTAGAAAATTAGAATTGCCTTGCTGGAGTGGAAGATGATAATGGCAATGCCAATAGTATTTAATTTTTAGGATCGAAGTCTTCAGCTGTACTGTCGGGCTTGTTAATTCCGATATTTCCGACCCCATAGCGTTTTACGAGACGAACAATTATTTTTGTAATGTTTTACTAATTTTTGAAAATAAATTTATAACCACAACAAAACATTTTTGGAAAACTTGGAATCCCCACCCCTCTCCAACCACTGTTGGGGATTTCCTGAAGCATGCTTGACAATGCCAAATCATTAATGTTTATTGTTTTGTTTTATGTTTTCAATAAAAAAAATTTAATACCGAAAAATCGGCATTTCTAAATTTAATTCTGGTATTGTATACCGTCTAAATTTAGTACTCAATCCCGGTTTTTGGGATCCCGGTATTTCTCATTCTCTAGAGTTATGCGCTTCCTGAAGAAAGTAGCTGCGTGATTATGGATTTGCCGACCTTAACAATTATTCCGATTTAAATAAAAAATTGTATATTATTAATCATTGATATAATTATTTGGGAATACGTTTAAATGTATCAACATTGATATTCTGTATCTACTAACATAGGTTTTAATCGAAGAAACAACAACAAACAACAAGCGAATCCCTCGTTTTTAAATCTCACCATTCATGTTGGATCTGGCAAAATGTATTATATTACCTGTCATTGCATTTGAATATCTAAACTTTGACTGGAATGTGTTATAATAGATCGATTTTATGCCGAAAATGGCAACGAAATATTTACTATAGTAAACTGCACTCACACTTGGAATTCTGTTGAATAGTTTTCATTTAATTGCTTAATTAGATAATATTATAGTATGAGTCTCCATTTTAATCGAAGAAAATCCCATTAATTTGCTTATTCATTGTCAAAATGGCCGTCGTTTGTACAATAGACCTCTTGTGCCACTCTACTTCACTCCCGCAATGTTTTTGCGATTTTCCAAATATCTTGACATTTCTAACACTTTGCAATGATGCATTATTTTGATGGGATGTGACGATTAAACGCTGCCGTTTGATCGCCAGTCGGTTCATTGCCAACTGTTTCATCGACGTTTAATTTTATGATTATACATATATTATAACTATAGATATAATACAACTATACGAAAAAAACGCATTTCATATATCTAAATTTATGTTTAGTAATTTTGCATTTTGTTGCAATCTATTTATTGTCGTACACTTTTCCTAAAAATAGTTTAAAATAAATTAAAAACATAAGGATGGTTTCGACCTCTACTGCGTGGTACTTCATTATAAAATAAAACAATTTACTAAGTTTTTACCACAAAAATATTTATTGAAAGTCAATATATTAGCGACTTAAGTTTCGACTAGTCAAGGTTATTATTAAGTATCAATCAATTCCATTCATCGATTTTACCACACTTGACCGTGGTAAAAATTTAGTAAATTATTTTATTTTTAAATTAAAAACGATTTAGAAAACTATAAATCATATTTTTTAACATATGAACGGATATATTTTAACATGATTGATTAAATTTAAAATTGAATAATCCTTTAGTTTTCAACATATATGGCATTCTAACAGATATTTTTCGCATCATCTATTTTATTGTTATTTTGCCATATTTTGCGTAAGATATTTTTTATAACCTATATATTCGTAAAAATATTATTATTACAAATAATAAATACAATAATACAAAATCATTCATAAAATTTACTCCGTAAGTGTCATCACAATAGCAGCGCTGAACCACCGGCATTTGTTTTACCGATGCTTTCACTAATACAATGTGATGTCTACCTATACAGGTGGTGTATATTATCTTGTCTTGTCTTGTCGTCATTTTTTGCATCATTTTGCATCATTTTGTTTCAACATTGCGCAGCTTTAAGTGATTAAACTGCCTTGCCTCGAAACACAACATTTTTGGACATTACTTGCAATTAATACTCGATTCTTAACTTTTCTTTATTTTACAATCAAATATATTTTCATCTTGCACACTTTTTTTAAGTAAAACTTCTGTCGAGGCGATTTTTTACAAGGTATAATTTATCGTCACACGAATCTATTCTATCAATCGATTTTATATCTTCTCTCTTTTTGGCGTCAAGTACATATAAAACGCGCCAAGTTCATACGAACTAAAATCGATGAGCGGAATTGAGAAAGAGCAACATCAAAATAAACAAATCGAATTTGACAATCTAATTAATAATAATTTGTCGATATCAGATACATAACATGTACATAACCCCACATCAATGTAAAGTATTTAATTAATTTATTTATTTAACTCTAATTTTTTCCACTTGATTTTGTATCTTCTCTCTTTTTTGCGTCAAGTGCATATGTACTTAATCGCGAAAGAGAAAGACGTATAATCGATGAGTGGAATTGAGATAAAGCAACATCAATATAAACAAATCCAATTTTATAATCTAATTAATACAATTTGACAATGTCAGATATATAACCCCATACCAATGCAAAGAAATCGGTTTAATTAATTTACTTTGATACACATTTAATAATTTATAAACCGACTTTCGTGGTAGCGCGTAGCGATTGAGAGACCGCCTACGATGCTAGCGGTTCCGGGTTCGATTCTCACGGTTAATAAGTGTTGTATAAAAATTGTAATAAAATTGAAAAAACTTCATTTGATCGAAAAGAAAACAAATGTCAATTAAGTGAGGTTACGGTTTTATTATATTTAATAATATATAAAATATGCTATTATATTAGAAAATGTATACAATATTACTGTTTTATTTAAAACATTTTATATTTTATACGTCGTTTAATTCTTCCATAAAAAATTTAATTTATTATCCAATGAATCTGATAAAACCAACGCAAAAACAAAATACTGTAGACATTCGAAATAACCGCCAATAAAACACCAACGTAAAAACAAAAAATTACAGGAAAAATCGGCTTCGTGGCGGGCAAAACATTCCGCAATTCCGGTCTACCATGAACGAGGCTTTAAACGAAATTGTGAAATTTGCACTTCAACGTGATTTACTTATTTGCATTTCTCTTATTAGAAAATTATCAGTATTAATGCAAAGATTTGAAAAACGCCAATGAAACAAAGTAAAAAGTATCCATAAGACGGCTCCTCTGATTTCATTTTTACCAAACTATTATTGAAATAAATTATTTCTATCGACGGCGACGTTTTTATAAGTTATCATTCAATCAATTATCTTGATACTTCATTAATTCACATTTTTACTTTCTTATTTTTGATATTCTTACCTTTTAATTCTTTGTTTTCTTTGTTTCTTTAAAAAAATGTTGTTGATGAAAACTTAAATGCAAATCAGTATTAAAATTGCAGGAAAGCAGTATACATTCTATTAAAAAATAAATTTACATAATAAATTCAATAAAAGGGGTTAGTTACATAATGTCTAGACGGGCGGTTTAGAAAATTGTTTAATTTTTCGCAAAGTCATGAAATTTCTTCGCTGTTTCAGCCAGCCGTTTTTTATATGTGGGATGTGCTGATGATGGCAGGACAGGAGAAGCGCTGCGCCGCATTATATGCCTATCGTTCATTGATACAGATTGCTTGAGTCTGATGACGTCACGCGTTCTACGTCACCGTGACGTCACACCGGGGACTCCCTCCGCCGACACTAGGCCGCATTCACACGAGAGCACATTCAGGCCGACCGACGTTTGCCAGAAAACGGTTGTCGACCTTCGAAATTGCACGCATCGCGAAATCCGGATCGCTTATAATAATCGCGCACACATTAGAAGAAAATCGATAAATATTAATCAGCGAGTATACGCGCTAGTTAATCAACAATTTCATTTGTAGTTACAGAATGTAATAATTTTCATTTGGCCTTGAATATACATACATACTTTAAATTTCTTTTGTATAAATTATAATTAATACCTACCTCAATTAAGTTTTATTTGAAGAAAAAAATAATAAATATCATATACCTTTCTAATTGTGGTGTCTACCTCTTTCCCTTTTCGAACCTCAATATGACCCACATATCAAGATTGGCACGTTCTTGAATACACTTCTACGTGTGTGTGCTTAGATAACAAGACTAACAATCTTAATGCTATACTTTATCAACCCCTGGAAGGTCATATACACATACTCATTCATGTCTACCCCTATAGAAAAGAACTCTTGCTTGGTCCAAGCTTAAAAAAAGTGAGATAATAATTCATTCGGTTGCAAACGTAAACGTAAACAACGCAGTAATCTACTAGCAGGGAATATGTAATCGATAGATATTTTTCATTCGTGTGCGCGATGTATTTACAGAAGGTCAAAAAACTCTCGCGGCCGTCAAACTATCGATTTTCGTAGGTACATATTGACCAGGGTGCGCTGGTTCTCTGCTCTTCTCTCAAAAACAAACTGAGAACAAAGGGGCACGCGATAATCTGTCCAAAAAGAGAAATAAATGGAGGTCGGCATTCCACGAAAAGGGAAAAAGAAAATCGTTAAGATTCTATTAAGCAATATTGATTATGTGAGTTAAAACAAATATTGATGCTTGAGGTGTTGCCACTTATAAATCATCTGGTAGTGTTTGACTAGCATTAATGTAATCTACATCTCCGCATTGTGTTGTTATTGTTTGTGGGAGTAAATTCCGCACATTGTTAATCTCATGTGGCAACGGCGTTTAGTTACATAAGCAACCTAGCCTTTTCGGTGTAACGATTTCCGCGTGTCATTAAGCCACCCAGCAGTCCAGATAATGCGTGTACCACAATAAAAAAGTATATACAATATACATACATACATATATTGATATCATGTCGCGTACCCGATTATAAATATCTAACTAAATTTTATAATCGGGCAACTGCCATAACAAGATGCGGCGCGACGTTAAACGGCTTTGTGTTGTTGAGTACTGCTCTTCTTCTTTGTCTGCTCTTTTTTTATAAAATGGCAAAACTTGTCCACACACACACGACAATCCATGCATGTTTTCTGTATGCTGAGGCCTATGGAAAGCTTGTTTTCGCTCATGCAATCGGCTAGAGGTAGTAGCCAAGATAGCGAGGATTTCACCACAGGTTCATCAACCTGTAACCGCGGACCGTGTCGGTCGGGTTAGAGAACCTAAGAAAGAACGCACATCAAGCTCCCATTTTTATTAAATTACAAATAATATAGAATTTTAATTTCTTTTCATTACATCCTTATAAACTACGCAGTAAAAATAATATTATTAATTTAGTCACAATATTATTTTTCAATATCCCAACATTCTTTATATTTTACTGCTGTTTTATTATAATAATAATTATTATGATTACATCAACATTCATTCATGTCGCTATTCGTGAGAGATTTTAAATATTAGAAAACATAGGAAAGCATTATACTTTTGTCTAGAGAAAGTAACACAATGTAAAATAAACAACTGTTATTTTTGGCTAATAAGCATGCGTTATTTAAATCCCAAGTCTAAATTTATTCACGTAGCATCAATTACTGGAAATTAATTGGGTGATTATAGCTTAGAAAGTACAGTAATATTTCTGGCTTAATTGTAGTGTTTTTTGTAATTGAAAAAAAAAGAATAATAGTAACAATAGAAAATTGTATTATTTATTTACAGAACTAAACATTTTTAATTGATCTTTAAATCGAATTTAACAAATACTCCATAAACACGTATTGATTTAATCATGAGGATGGTTTCGACCTCTACTATGTGGTACTTCATTATTAAAAATAAATAAAACAAAAATTATTATGTTTTATTTATTTTTAACGTTTGTCTCTTTTGAAATTGAAATGATAGGCCCATTTATTTGTATATTGTACATTATAATTAGACCAAAAAACAATTTTAGGAAAACTAATGTTTTTGGCATTTACGGTTTTATTAAACACTATGAAAACGAAATTAAAATAAAAGTTTTACATTACAACAAAAGCGGATGCCAATATGGTACGACAAGTGTGTATACGAACGTCTAGGTGCATTATAGGTACTCCGATCGAGTTGTACAGCTTACATTTTTTTATGATAAATGATAAAATATTTGAATTAGTTTCGTAGAATTGCTAAAGTCTGAACGTACAATATAGAAATAATAAATATGTTTAGCATAATTTTAATTGGCAAATTTACTTTATTGTGGTTAATTGGTTACTATTTGTATAATATAAAATATAGAAGAATGTATATAATATAAGTTAAAATCGACGAAGAGAAGACAGAAAATGCCAACTGGAGAATATATCTAAGAACATCAATTAAGAAGAGACATTATCTAAAAAGTATATATCTGTCACTTAAGATTTGCTAACGATATAGTCATCATCAGCGGTATTAAGAACTACTCGAGGAACTCAACCATGTATCTATGCGAATCGAAGTTCAGGTAAACTTAGAAAGAAAAAATAATATTTACAAGGAATACACATAATATAAAGAAAACCTAAATATTGAGAAGAGAAATGAGTCTAGGCTGGGCAGTTGGATGGGATTCATACTTAAATCATGGGAGTTTTCTATCAGTTTAAAAATAGAGATGTAAGAAGCGTGCATAATATCAGTGCTTTGGCCTCTAAACCATGGAAATAACACTTAAAACCGCAAACAAATGTCTAACTGCCCAACTGCTTCAATATTTTGAACCAAATTCAATTTAAAGAGACATTGAAAAATAAGGAAGAGGTTTTTATCCAGGAGTGGATAATCAAAGGCCTACAGAAGAAAATTTAAATGATTAGATATCCAAACTTGGATATTTGGGATCTTCCAGGATTATCTAATCTTTATAGTTTTTATGCTTATGATAGCACACCAATCGAATGACGTGAATGGGGAATTTTGATGTGATTTGAATATTGTTAACAGTTTTTTGCCACTCCAAGGGCAGCAGTCGGCAGACCGCGACTCTTTGCACAGGTGTTTGCGGCGCTTAAGACATCAACTTTAATTTCATTGATATTATATTATGTGCAGCAGTTCTGAAACTGTAGACGCCATAAGTAGAGGGCGGGGGCGCGAAATAAATGAAGAAGACATCAACAAAATAATTTCAACGAATGACCAAATAAATAAATGAAGAAGACAAAGAAAAGATTATCACAATATTTATTGCTCTCTGATATTTTTGTAATCCTGTTTCTTCAACAACTTGACTCTTTTGAGGTAAAAGTAAAAGTAAAAGTAGTTTAACAGAACAGATAAATTTAGTCGAGTAGACAGTCAAATCTATTATAAATTGGCTTAGTGGTAAGTAGGTCACTCGCCACTCGTTACTATACTGTCCTGAGTCGAATTGTTCTTAAGGTTCCATGCCCCATGTCTTTACATTGCATCACGTGTGTGGCTACCGCGGAATATAGAATTTAGTTTTAGTGCGCGTTTTAAATAATACATACTAGCAAGTTTAATATTTAAGAGGTGATGTGAGCTATTTTTCATTTATAAAAATGAAATAACAATAATGAGTTTAAGTGTGTTTGTGCCACTTTTCTGGAAAGAAATATTCTAATAAAAAATTTACATTGTAGCCGCATCTTAGCAAGCAATATTGTTTTAATTCTGCAGATAGCAGACTATTACTGTTCAGAATGCTAGGTAATATAAAAAAACAGTTAAATGGGTGTCGCTGTACTCGCGAAGGATGTGCGAACACACAAACTCGCTCACTAACTTTCTCATCACTTATTTTTATGTGACGTTATAACCTGACACTGACGTCACAGCGTGACGGTCAATTCTTAAATAAACCCCGGCTACAGAGCGATAGCATAGATGTTTACACATAAAAACTTTAGAACATTTATAATTGTAGTAGAAATGCGATAGTTATGGTATAAGTTGAGTAATTCTTTGGACCAATAAGGACTTAGTTAAAGCTACTAGCAGGCTTGGTGCGACAATTATCGATGGAGAAATTAAAGCTAACTTAACCGAACATGAAAAGTAATCTGTTTGATATTTATTTGTCATGATGTTCAAAATTAATTTAAGTATATAAAATGTCTTGTTTTAATACTAATGCACTTTTGTATTATTATTTAAAAATGCAATTGTATTCATTTTTGTATTATAATATGACGCAACAGACGCAGTTATTGACATGACGCAACTAACTTTTTAACATGCTGAGGTCCCGGCCACCGTAAGCTGTAGTTACCCAGTTACATGAAACCAAAGCATACTTGAGTAAGGTGTGACGTCATCAGAAAGGTCGCCAGAATTCGAGTAAGTTGTAACTGCACTAACTAAGGTAATTTTTGTTAGCTAGTTAAATTTTAACTAACTACATAACTAACTAACCGACCTTACGTTGGACCACACGTCAATATATTTCTCCTAATCAAATATCTGTGATTGTATAAAATTGTAAAGATAAAATAATTTAAACAGCAGTTTCTTAAATTAAATAAAAAACACTTACGGTCTTAGTTGATGGGCCAATCTTGGTACAAAAATAGATTTTAGATATCCACATATTTACTACCGGGAACCCGGCCCTAGTTCTAACTGTTTCAAAAAAATATTTCGGCTTTACGAATAAGACTTGAATTAGCTTCCGGTGAAGTTAATTAGACTGAAGTGTAGTATCATTAGGTTTAATTAAGAATTTACAGAATTGTCATTCACTTCTGCCAAATTTTAAATTGATATTAATTAATTTGAAAGCATCGAAAGTACAATAGATGTCAAATTGTGTAAAGTGTTATCTTTTCTCAAATAAAAAGGATAGTGTATAATAAACACATTATATATTAATATATAAGAAAAAATAAATATATAATTGTATACCTAGTATGTTGCGTGTGACAAACTCGATTATTAATTGTTACATTCTTAAATTTGTGAATAAATTTCTCTACGTTGTTTCTTGCGTTAAATAAATATTAAAGCGTTTATAATTTGATACTATGTGGCCAAACATTCTTTGGAAAATGAAAGCTAAGTTTTTTATTGAAACAAATTCATGTACGAGCTTACATTTTAATCTGTGTACTGTTTAAAATTTGTATTTGTGGATGTAAATAATTTTCCATAACATATCTAAATATGCAACAATTTGGATATTTTATGGAAAATTATTTTACATTCCGTAAAATCATATTACATTGTAAATACCCGTTTCGGTGTTAACAGTGAACATTGTGTTGAAAACGTGCTGTGCAAAATATGTATACTGTCGCGCTTTACGTAGATGGTATCATTGATTTGCCGCGTGGGAGGCAGTCCTCAAGAGTCCCACGTGCGCGGCCGCACAGCGTTGCCGTATCTAAAAGCCGGCACCTGTGACAAGCGTACCTACACATTCTCCGACCGCACGGACGGCCCTACAACTGAACCAAACTAACCAGCGGCGGGGCTTTGCCTATCACCCATATTTTTATATACACAATTTCCCATCCCGGTACCCACAGGCACGCGCGTTACGTAAACACCTCGTTAAAGGCGCGGGGACGCGCATACTTAAATGATCTTATTGTTTGTTGCTACTATTGCATGTCGGTCATTCAGAGCTTTTGCATCGATGAATGGGTTTCATTATTCGCATTCAATGCTAAGTTGTGTTTACTTTAATAAGTGATTGATTAATTCGATTGGAAAGAAAGGTGTGATCGTCGCCATCGTCGTCCAAGCGCTTATTCTAACGTCGTCCGACGGCGACGACCTACTGATCTACTTGCAATCAAGGTCGATCAAATCACTCTTTAATTCAAGTAGAATTTAGCACAAGTTCATAAATGATTATGCTACTGACATTTATTTCATTTGTAATAACATTCATTCCGAAAAGATTTAAATTTCCCGCATAATAATTGCTAATCTGTATAGTTAAGGTGGAATTTCTGTTTTTCTTGCGTAGTAATATAACAAGGAGATGTAATTTACGCATCAGCTAATATTACATAATGTCCCTATGACATAACAATAAACTTATTCATAGCTTATTCCAATTTCATTCAAATTAAATATGGTTTTAGTTGTCTAAATTTATAGACTATAAGCTGTCTAGCATTCATCGCCTTGATTGTAAGTAATACTTATACAATCTTGAGCATTTTCATAGACAGGACCGGCTTTAATGTAAAACACGCGAGGAAGGGGTCAAAAGGAGACAAGACAAGAAAAATTATAAATATGCAGTCCACCAAACGAATTAACTTATATTTATAAACTTTCACCGAAATATAGTATTGTACGGGGTTGCAAAATTTGACGTTACTATAGGCTTACAGGCTATCTCGGAAACTAAAAATGCCACTAACAATTTTGTTAGACCAATCTCGAGTTAATTTTGCGAGATTAGTTTATTGGTAGTAAAGGATTTTTATATTATTTTTCGTTTCCAAGGAAAACGTGATTTTTTTAAGAATCGGCAGTTTTCTATTATGGCTTTATTTCTTGAGACATTGAAAGAAGACTAACATGTCTCGGGGACACTTTTTTGCATAAAATTCTTTCATCATCTGTTTTCAGAGACAGCTAACTGATTTTTTATTGCCTCCCCACTTTCTGTGTAATGAAATTACCCATTTGAGCGATCTTCAAAAATGAAAAGTATAATATATGAGGATAAATTAACTATAAAGGTCGTCTATGCATACATAGCTTGAATTCATTAACAGTGAAGCACGGGCAAGTGATAGTGTTGGGGCTTTTATCTGTATTTATTTCATGGGTTGAATCAAAAAAGGGGGAAAACGTCGCAAGACACATCAAAATCCAGTTTAACGGGAATCTGTGAAATTTGTGCTCCACATTGTCACGTGTCACTTATGGTATTGTTTGTTGTTGTCATTGATATTTCTAACGCACGAACTTCGTATCTTACCGTCGCAGTTACATAGCTATCGGCGTTTGAACGCGCCATTATATGGTTCACATCAAAAGGTTGTGTATCCCTTATAGTACCACATTAAATTCTTTGGAGAAGAAGGAATGGGGGAACTTTGGTAATCATCGTTTTGGTTTTAACATTTTTTTTGCTTAAACATTTTCAAATGACCTAAAACGTCGAGAAATGAAAAAAGTCGGGTAAAAAATGTCAGTCTGTAAGTGTGCGTGTGACGCTGTGAGTGAGTGAGTGAGGGTGTTTACACATCTTTTGTGAGTAAAGCGGTACCCATTTTGCTATTTTTTACATATTGTAGTGTATACCTTTTCGGCTGTTGTTTTGTGCAAAGATTACATTGGGATTAATTAAACATACCATTTTAAAATAACTATAATGTGGGAAACTCTCCTTGGGACCGCCGAGCATATCTTATATTGTAGTACGCTTCTATTTTATACTGTGGTTTTCTCGAAGATCTAATAAAGTAGCGTGAGATGCTAAACCCTATGAGTGGTGGGTTGCGTAATACACACAATTTGTATCATTTGTCGCGGGCGGCCCTTCTAGATATGTCAATATAAAATTTCACTGACGGACCAATAGATACTCCATAATAATTTATTAATATGAACGTTAAGCGCCAATCCTATCCCTACATTTTATTTAACATTCTATTCATTTTATGTATGTATTTCTTAAACACTCCTCATTTGAACAAACATCCAAACACATCAGCAAGCAAGCTAATCCTGTGTAATGAAAACTGTCAAAAATGTCAAACCTTTAAAAGCATAAAATTGAATAAAAAAGATGTTATATTATAACCATTTTATATTCCGTAGTATCATTAATATCTACTCTTTTGTTTGAAATTAGTTCCTCGTGAATCCCGTGTTTTATAACGTGGAAAACATTACAAGCGGCAACCCCGTTTTAAACGTTTGTAGTTGCGTTCATTATGTGAATAACTTTGGAAAAGTCGTATAAGTACTATATAATAAAACATCTTAATTTTGCTACATAAACCACTAAGTGCTAGCATAATCCAATAAGAATTTTACATAAATCAAGTATATTTGTAAAACGCAACTTAAGGGCGATAAATTGTTCTGTAAAAATTTGAAGGTGATTATCTCAAAGTTGATAAAGATCATTTATTTCTGTTTTCTGTATTGTGAAGTAAAATAATCAAATATTTGTGACGTGAGCTTATTTATCAAAATAAAATGATAAATGAAAAAGTAAATTGAAAATATGTGTTACATTTTTTTCAAACTTCTTCACATATTTCTATAAAAAAATGGTGTTAAAATTAACACAAATAAATATGTTTCTTGCTTTAAATTCATAAAATGTCTTATGCATTTTATTATAATAATGGGTGGAATCAAGACAACCAGAACCAGGGTTGGCCAAAAACATGTTTTTTTTAATTTTGAACAAAAAACTGTTTATTATTGTTTAAGTTTACAGTTTTTATCTTTAAAACATTGAATAAAACAAACAAAATGTAATTTTGTTTGAAACACGTTTAAAACATGATTAAAACACGTTTAAAACAAATTGCTTTTAAATTTTAATTCATTTTTTATTTGGAAAGATTTGTTTTGTCATTTGGAGAGGTACTTTCCAAATTAGGAATCAGTTTAGACACTAAATAATCAGAAAAACTAGTTACGAGTATTTAAATCAGACACAGTAGTTTACAGCTATATATTATGTACAGTTCGGTCATTTTTGTCGTTGTTGCTTTTTATGACATAGTATAGTAATATTTACATTGTACTTGTCAAGTTTTAAAGAAATTTAGAAATTTGCATTCAATAACTAGAACGTCATTTATTGTTTCTCATTGGAAAACGGTATGGTAGGCGGCTATGCGGCACCCGTCCAATTTCTAACCACGCCAAACGCTGCTTATTTTTTGCCAACATTGGCAATTGACCATGCTATTTGTGATTGAAATCCTTTGAATTTATATTTTTACAGTTTTATTTTTTTTATAAAGTAAAATTGCTATTTACTGTGTAAGGTGGAAAAGAAAATATTGTAGGTTGAGTATGAGAAATTGCAGTACAAAGCGTAGCGACTGCTGCAATCGTACAGAAAAAAGTTTTTATAATTGTGTTAGTAAAAAATGTTGCCAAGCTAAGCCAGCGTGCGATTTTCATTTTCCGTTTACCACACGATCAAACGCTATTTTCCCGCACGCTATTACAAAATATTATATTTCAAACCCAGGTAAGAAAGTTCGTTCTTGCAGACTGCGGGCAAAGTTTATAATTGCTCAAGGTTTGCAAGGGCACTTTCTTAGCAAGGTTTGAATACTATTTTTTTCCAACCGGCAGAATTTTGTTGTAAAAAAAAAATTATATTTCTGACAGACAAATTAGGCGGCTTTGATTTTGACAATTGAGAAACTTCAAACGCAGCTTTTCAAATGTCATAAAAATCGCGTAATTTATATTCTCACCTTAATTGAGGTGCGCACAGCTTATATTTCTAGCCGGTTGTGGAAATTTTTTTTTTCTTTTTATGTGTAATAACAAATAAATTTTATTTTTATTAGTACAAAACTATTATTGTTTTTTTAACTTGAAAATGTTTTTTTTTCCCTTTAATATAAGATAAGTTAAGTGTAATAAATAGTATTTTTAAATTTAAGTTATATTATTTCTTATATTTAAAACAAAAATGTTTGAAACAGCTCTCATTGTTTTAAAACAGTTTAAAACATTTGATTTAAACATTTTGTTTTAAAAATTACTCTGACCGAATCTGAACCGAAAACTCATAAGAAAACTAATAAGAAAACCGTAATTTTGCATGGAACCAAAACCGAAACCGAACTGAAAAAGGGTTTATTCCGGTTCTGTACATGTTCAAACGGGTGTTTCAGTTGTTATTTTTAATATGTAAAATAAAACAACCGAACCGATATTATTATTTTCAATTGTACCGTAACGAAATCCGAAATCAATACAGTTTTTTATTGTAAATTTTCAATATTTGGCAGATTTATGTTCAACATTTCTTATTTTGAAAATCGGCTGTTCGTTTGGAACATTTCAACATATAATCAAAGAAAATGCTATTATTTATTAATTATTGTATAGCTGCAAGTTTACTGTATCCACATTGTACCATGATTTTCTTTTGAGAATGAGAACAATGGGCAGGTTGGTTTTGCTAATGTACAAGTGTGTAAACGTTTGACTAGACCGCTTTAAACATGAATCAGCGTATTATGTAGTGTTTCAAATATTACCAATTGATTCAACAATATCATCTCCTGATTTAGGTTGGAGTTTTTTAACACCTTGATAATTGGATAATATTTAACGGCCGTAAATAAAAGTTGATGAAATTTTTAGCGATAGCATAACATGTTGTTCTTAACTATTTGTCTAATTATCAATTTTTATTTTATGCTTTTAAGTTGGTATTTACAAAATTATTTTCAGTAACTTTAAAGTTAGAGTCATTCAAAGTCATGCAATATAACACGGTAAGAAGTGTATATTGTATAATCACATTAAAATTTTATAGTATCATTATTACGACTGTAATATACATTTTATAAACAAATTTGACTGGTATCATATGTTTAAAAATAAATTTATACAAATGATAATTAAAAACGTAAATTATGTTTTTAATAAAAGATAGATCACTTTTCATCAATACAATTTTGCGGTTTCTTAAATGGATGAGATTTTTGATTGAGATAAAAAAATAAAACAGTTTATATAGTTCCAACTTTTACGCGTAACAGTTTTTGTTACGCCTTATGTCTAGACGTAATAAAGAGGGCAACACCATCTATGAATATTTTCCGATTTTATTTGTTTCTTATTCAAATGTTTGTGCAAATATTCAAAATTAATTCTTTCTGAGTATTAATTATTGTGTTTTTTGTTTTCAGAAAGTGAGCAGGGTTCTTGGGAAAGCGGCCTTTCCTACGAATGTCGGTCGCTATTGTTCAAGGCGTTGCACAATTTGATCGAGAGATGTTTGCTGTCGCGAGATTTTATCAGGTTGGGAAAGTGGTTCGTTCAACCTTACGATGGACTAAAGAAGACGTCAGAGGGTTGTTCGGCGCATCTGTCGTTCTCGTTTGCCTTCTTCGTACATGGGGAGAGTTCCGTATGCGCCAGCGTCGACGTCCGCCAACATCCGCCGGTCAGGAAGTTGGCAAGGATCCACCTGCAGCAGGCTCAAGCATCCACAAGTGGCTTACAAGGTATAAAACATATATTATTTGCTTGAAAATAAATTCAGTGAATATATTGTATACAATCAACATAGTTATGGTATTTATTGTTGGTCAAGCAAATATGTTTGTTCATAAATTGTTTAAAGATGGCTATTGTTAAAAAACAGTTTTTGTCATAATAAACTGTTTTTGTTGCTGAGGATTTAATTGAACAAAACAATTTACTCGATGAAGCTATTTATTTTAAGAAAACTAAATTTGTAATGTAGTGAAAGGTGAACACCAATTCAGTGCTTCCGAGTTTTCCGCTTATAGTCGTTTTAAAAGAAAGTTTTTTTTATTTTCAGAGTTATTTTGGAGATTTTTTTTCTGAAAATTATTATTTTTTTAAACAAAAACATTTATATAAATCTATTTTTTTAAACACACAACTAATATAGTTTTCTAACTCGATAAAATGATTACAAACTAAAAAAAAACAAAAAGTTGAAAAAAGAATTCTAATTTTTCTCAAAAACATTGTTTACAAATTGAAAAGTAAAATATTTTTTAATTTTCCCTAAATATTTTTTCGAATATTTAATTTATTTCCTTAAAAACGCTAAAAAAGATAAAAGTATTAGCTTGAATCAGGCAAAAGAATATATTTTTATTGAACTACAAAAAATTAATCTTTTTTGGAATTCATTTTTAAAAATATTTTTATGGTTTTTTTTTTGTTAGAAATATCAAATAAAATAAAAATTTTTGCTAATAATTTATTTTATGTAGAAAGCAAAAATGGCCATTTTCATGAAACACGAAACATTAAAAAATATACTACATATATATTTTTGGTTGTAAAAATAGCAAAAATTTAGTAACTAATTTTTTTGATCAAAAATGAAATAAATTAACGCATTTGCATTTTTAATTCTTTTTTATTTTTCTCTTTTAGAGAAAATTGTGTTTATTGTCTTTAATAGCAAACAAAATAAATCCGAAAACACGGATTCATTTTAAACACGAAAATATTTTCCAAAATTGATTTCCATTTTGTTTTAATTGAAATAAAATTCAAAATAACTTATCAATTTTTTCCATTTAATTTTTGTCGAATAAGCTTTTACTAATATAAATCAGTCGTGAAAATAGTATTAAATAATATTTTAAAAATTTTTTTTCCTTCAAAAATATACCCGCATTTTTCAAAAATTCAATCAAATTGTTTTTAAGAAATTATAAAACTTGTTATATTTGATGATTGTGTGCTCTGTTGACATTGAATAAAATACTGGAGAAAATTTTTTCTTAAAAAAAGTTGTTTTTAGAGAAATATTGGGCATAAATTACAGAATTAATAGAGCATGAAATATTTACATGTATTTTTGCCGGTGCAAGCAAAATTGACCTGTTATGGGAGTTGTCACTTTAGACAAGTTTTCCACCACTAGTAAATTGATTTTTTTGAAAAAGTTCAATTTTTTTTAATTATAATAAATTTTCATAATTATTTTTACTTTTTGGAAACCCCAAATAAAAAATGTTACATAATTTTTTTGTAAAAATAAATATTTTTGCATTAATTTATTTTTTATGAAAGAAAAGATAATCTGTTAAATTTATTTTAAATAGAAACTCAAAAAAATATTTAAAAAGTTAATAAGAAATAAGATTTGTAATTTCTAAAAACTATGTTTGGTGAAGCTTGAATGATTTATGCTGTTGAATTATTAACTCTGATAAGTCTATCTACATTTCAGCCACTTGCCAATTTTCACTAAAATCTCCCTTCCAATGTAGTTAACTAAATTGCAGCTATTAATTCTTAACCATTTAAAATATATATGTGTCATGCATATTAAATCTTAATCAAACAATTCTTATACATAAAATTAATATTGTTTATTTTTTCAGTTATTTTAGCACCATGGGGTCTGGCAGGAACATTGACGGGGCAGTCTTACAAGAGCTTAGACTGTGGCATGAGACTACTTGAAGAATGGAGTCAATTTTATCCAATCGAGAAAAATAATGGAGATAATAACATTGTTGAAGTGATTGTTGGTGGTGTGAAGATGCGCTATCCGGCTTGTTATGTTTTAGTTACGGACATGGACGATAATGTCAATAACAGTGTTATGAATGGAATGTGTGGTATTGCACCCACTAATAACACTTCTTCAGTCAAAAATGGTGCAAGTAAGTCATACTTTTTTACAAACTACAATAACATTAAATGTGTTAATTATTAATATTTGTTAGGTTAGATTAGTAAGATATTATTTTGAAATTTTAATATTATTTGATGCTCACTTAACATTGATTATACAGAGGATATTTTCAGCTTTATTTTTATTCAATACTTATTTTTATTTTTATTGTAAAAAAATACAAATATGTTTTAAACATTATCTAATAGTAATAAGCAATAAGAATATATGCATTAGTTATAATTATAATATTTACTTTTGTTAGGTACACCAATAACTATACAAACACCACCACCTTCACCTGTCCAGATTAATAGTAAGGTACCGCAACCTGGGCCGTTCTCAGTTTCTGTGGAACATCCTGCTTCGAGTCAACGAAGTCCGACGGCAGCTACAGTTCTGCCCGAACGTGTTTGGCAGGAATGCATTCATGGAGGCCCACCTCAACCAGCTTCTCATGAAAATGCTGGCAACTGGGATTTTATCGATCCACTCAAAAAATCAACCTGCAGCTGTTCCAAGTAAGTAAAATTTAAATTTATATAAATAAAATAAATAGGTTTGCTTAATTAAATTAGCCTTATTTTGTTTCTATGTGTAATGAGAAAGTTGTGATTGATTGCTTCATAAGATTATTTTATTAATAAAAAATGTAGATTGCATATTTTTGAGTTTGTACTGCACGTTGATGTGATGTATTGCAGGTGTAGAAAGTACATTGGTGGTAATTACATGGCAGCCGTGACTGGCGGCAGTAATAAGTGTCCGTCCGGGGGCAGTGGTAAGGGGGGCAGCGTGTCCAATTCATCTGCATCCTCCCGCTCAACCAAGAGCGGAGGGACACGGGCCAGAATTCCCTTCCATAGGCGCTCACCCCTACCACAGGCTGACACCACCGACAGGTTGGTCACCGCTTCCTGGGTGACGGGCTTTCAAAAGAAATTCGATAACTTTATTAACAATAAACAAAGGAACCAATTGTACCCAAAGCATTGAGATACTAATATATTTCATGCTAAAATAATTAACAGCATTATATTTTTACAGCAGCACGGATTAATGGGGCTTAAATTTTGCATGTTACAAACATAAACGATTTTTTAAATTGAATATTGATTTTATTCTCTTTTATAGATGTCCTGGCTCTTACACGCCACATGGTGGCCCTCCTTCTTATCCCCGAACACAAGAATCCTTGGTAATCCCATCAGTTGGAAGTCCTGCATCAGCTGCGCCATCTCCACTCCCAAATCCACATTCCCAACCAGCTTCTGTACCACCTGGAGATCAAGTTATGCCTACTTTATCACCTCATCCGCCGACTGTGGCCGAATCACCATTGGATAAAAGCCACACACCTGATCAACCGCCGAAAAGTATGGGTTCTGTTGCCAATAGTCCGCCACCACCTTCCGAAACTAAGGAGAATGTGTCGGTTAATGTTTCACCAACGCCAACTTTGAAGAGACCTGTACTAAATAGCAAAGAATATGAAGCAGCTATTGGGGAAGAGGAACACACTTTGCACTTATTATATGACTATTCGACACAAGATGCATGGTAATTAATACTAATATTATTTTTGTATTTAGTTTTGATTTTGCATACACATTTCTTAACTTGAGGTTATAATTATACTCTTATATGCTGTTTTATATATTTTTTACTTCAGACTGACTAATAATAATAATAACAATAAGTATAATTATAACCTTAAATTAATATTATTTTTATTTATTGCTATTTACACCAATTAGAATCAGACTATACTATTTGGTTTTCAATATATTTTTATTTAAGGTATAATGGAATGTACTATAATTACATTTTTTACAGGTTAAATCATCCAGTAAAACGTTTCAAACCTGACTCTAAAGAGAACCAAAGGAATTTCTATGTCAAAACTGGTGATCTCTATTCTATGTTTACACCGAATGGTGTAAACACCAACAACAATGACTCTAACAAAAATATTAACA
Organism: Tachinus sp. AB-2021; assembly: GCA_030264575.1. Taxonomy (NCBI): domain Eukaryota; kingdom Metazoa; phylum Arthropoda; class Insecta; order Coleoptera; family Staphylinidae; genus Tachinus; species Tachinus sp. AB-2021. The sequence goes on along the minus strand of JARJEC010044347.1, from coordinate 12,409 downwards.
ATGGAAACACGCAAATACCTTTTATCAAGCAGGAGATTAAACAAGAACCCGGATTTCAGGTAATTAATTTTATTTTCCGTTGAACAAGATGTAGATTAATTTTAAAATGATATGAAGAGTCAGACTTGTTAATTGTTACTACGCATGACGAATATCAGCCATCAAATGTGATATTTTAACATATGAGCCTATCATTTTCAATTTTGTTTTAATTGATTACAAAGCTAGCTATCACGTAAAAAGAAAAGTGTTTCATACAAATGCCATGTATTTTTTTCCGTAGAATCCCAATTTGTAACAGAAAATGGGGGTTACTATTTGAGATTCCAAAATAGTATGCCCCTGGGGGGTGGGAGGGGAGACAATTTTATGGGATTGACTGTCCCCCTCATTACCATTACACTTTAGTTAGGAACTTTTTTTTGTACAATCCATATTTTTTGAGATATTCCATTGGATCAATTAAAATGGGTCACCTGGTATAAGATATTAATGAATATAGAAATCAGCATCATCACCTTCTGCAAAAGCTTTATTATTTTGATGTTGCAATATAAGAGTTGTATTATTTGAGGTTAACTAACACTTTAAACCTCAGTATTCTGATGTTTAAATTTAACTTGCACCTAGGGTGATTTAATCATCAGCACTTTGAGTATGGTGCAAATCAATAACTTTCAGACTTTAACCAAAGGTGCAAATGGACAAAATATTTAAAATGTTAAGTTGACAGATTTAAATTATTTTACATCAAGTGTAATTTCAATACTATTTTAATAATTGTAAATTATGTCATGTCAGGATTTGGAATTTTCACACTAATTTAGATTTTCTGAATACTTAAAAAAATGTTAAGTGCAATTAATAATCTTGATAGTCAAATCTTGATTGTTGGTTAACATGTTGACTGCCACTCCAAAAAATCGCAAATACATTTTGGGTTTGTACTAGTATTTTAAGCTCTTTTATATATTTCAACTGGTGTTTGTTTATGATCTTTTAAATGTTTATAAATTCCTATAATTTCCTAAGAAAAAAACTACTGTCCAAATATTTTATGATTATAAACATTAAAATTGTTTTTGGCTCTGTTTTTGTTTGCTTGCCTGTGTTTTAACATAGTTTTGAGAGAACCTCGTGGCTTTTAAACCAAATCTACGGTGAATCATACATAACTCGCACCCCGTCGGAGCCCAAGAATGCTAGACTATACAGGACAGCCAAATCCCCTTTGAAGTGGTGTCAAAACAATACATTTTATATGTTTGTTTGTATTCGGATAAATAAAATAAGTGTTATTAATATTGATGTTCAGTTCATTATAATTGTAATAAATTAATATATACATTAATACTTTACCAAATAACAAAAATATTTAAACAACAAATGATTTAAAACGTTAAACTTAGTTTCTACCTTGTGCATAGCAATATATGAGTTGATGTAATTTTTAAGTTTGGTACCGTTAACTACGTCATAATAGCGGTACACATGGTAACATATAAACATAAACATTTGGCAGTCCTGCAGAGACTAGTGTTCTTGGCAGGAGCGAACGTACATGCGAGATGTATTTAACTCACATGGCAGTCAACGTGATAAATAATTATTAGATTGCTAATAGTTGATTAAATCTTAATTTTGAAACGTTGTTTGAAGGATAATTATTACTGGTGTACACCCACAGTGTCGAGCTAGCTTGCAATTTTCTTATTATTTCTGCACACTTAAACACTATAGTATATTCATATCCACCATGGAGTTGAAGTAAACAAATACATTCATTCACGTGCACAGATCGAATGCTGCTACACGGACAGTGACATTTAGTACCGATAAATCGCGGTCACCTTTAATAAATAAAAGAAGCACAATACTATCAATATGTTTATTATGTAATAAAAATTATCATCTAGAATTTCTGTAATAACTTCTTTAACGTTTACACTTAAATGGGATATTTTGCGTCTTTTACGCGTTGAACTCATGTGATTTAGATTTTCATTTCTCGATTCCGTGCTCGACATATTGCTTGTAAACCACATTATGTAAGAAATCTTACTTTAATGGGGTCTGGATTGACCAGCCGAGCCCCCTGCTAACGACCAATTGCATGCAGGCATGCTTGTGTTCACATACCGAATGTCAATGCTATATTGATGAGTGCATATGTCTAGAATAAAATTAGATTTCGAAAAAAGAAATAGTTATCAATAGTTGTGTTAATGGCAATTAATATGTTCAATAGTTAAAAAATATCTCGATTATTAATGCCAATGTCAATGTGTGTTGATTAAGTACTTATTAAAAATGAGTAAATTTATTTTATATATATATTTAAACTGTTTAGATGGATAGTGATACGCCTCCAGTTCTTCAATCCATTGCTGGTCATGGAGTAAAGAGACCGGGAGATCCATACGAATTTGAAGAAGACGGCAGTGGTGGCGGAGCAGGTGCTGGCGGTAATGGAAATGCTGATGGTTTCAAGCGTGGACAGGTGCCTCCTAAAGAAGAACCCAAAAAGGCAGGCAATTTATTCACTAGTGAAGGCCTGCAACCTTCCTATAAAGATTTAGATCAAATATTTGATAATTCTGACGACACCAGCAGTGATGAAGCTGTAAGTGGACAGTCTTTTGAAGAATATGAAGCCTATAATGTGATTTATAATTAAATTTTATTTCAGACACAAATTCAGACTCCACCAGGCTCAAACAAATCATCAGGGGGTCATCATGAAGATAACAAACGATTCACAAGTCATACGAATAGCGGTTGCCCAAATATGGGCATTTTACGACCAGAGGAGCTTAGCAAAATGTTTCCGACACCTCCTAGTTTGGAACACAATCCGATTGCATCACCTGGCACACAAATTGACTTACCTCCACCTGATTTATTAGATCTCGGCATTGTTAGAGTACCTCAAACTATTTATCCTAATATGGGAAGTCCTCAAGAAGAAAATATCGGTAAGATGGTATTAATTAATACTGTTTAAATTTACTGATTTTATTTTATTTTGTAGAAGATTGGAGTTTTGTTTTCAAACCACCAATTTGCTGCAAGATGGTTGGTTCCAGTAAATACGCACCTTTGACGAATTTACCAAGTCAAAATTTACCACCCGTGAGTTTTCCGACAAATTGTGTGTACAAACCTTCTTGGATGCAACACGTTGAAAAACCAGTGACACAAGTTACAAATACGGTTCCCCAGCCACAAGCAACACCAAATCCGCCGAGTGGTCCCAACAGCATACAAAACAGCAGCCACTCGTTTCCACAGAGTCCTATTCATGCCGGTTTTAGGCCACCACCTCCACCATATGAGCTGCCGAGTCCCGCCACTTCTACAGCCAGTTCATACCTTAATAAAAACTTAAATTCAGTAGAACCTGTTAATACACCCTGTGTGCAAAGGACGCCAGAAGCTAGTTCTTTATTAGTGAATATTTTGTTAGCGGACACTTTAATGAACATATTTAGGGACCATAATTTTGATAGTTGTACATTGTGTGTGTGTAATGCGGGACCTAAAGTGGTGGGGAATATTCGGGGTGCCGACGCGGGTGTTTATTTATTAAGTGAGCGTAACTTGAACCAACAGACACATTTGCCTTTACCCAGTAGTCCATTTCCGGGTATGGGTGGAATGGGGCAAATGGGCTATGGTGGTATGCTCAGTCCTACACTGGCAGGTGGAGGTGGTATGATGGATGAAGACTCCATTAGGTGTACCTGTGGCTTCTCATCTATTGTAAATAGACGATTGGCACATCGAAGTGGCCTATTTTATGAAGATGAAATGGAAATTACAGGTAAATATTTACTATTTTTGTGATTTATAAAAAAATCTTGTGTTAATCTATAATTGATGTATCAATTTATGTATGTGTACAAATGTTTGATGCTTGCATATTATCAGGTAACCAAAAAAGTTTGTGCGGTTTTTCTTATACAAATTGCCATCAAAAATTGCAGGAACTTTTTTAATTAGTTGATAGAATGTTTTTCAGACTCCAATACCGAGTTTATAGTGAAAATAATTCTCATGCACGAAAGTAGAATCGGTTCCAATTTCTTGCATGAGTGTGACTAAAATACGCTGATAAATTATTCGTAGAAAACACATATACAACTCGGATATTTAACATTTTACTTTACTTACTTATTTTGCAAACTTACGTGTTAGACAGAAATGCCAGAGTTAGTTTTAAATTTTTTAATTATTGCTAACGTGTGTCAGATAAGTGTTAATATAAAAAAATCTTTGTGGCAGTTGAAAAGAATTGCGTATTTTATGCTGCCAGAATTGTTTTAACCCTTTACTGGTAAGGTGCTTTATTTGTTACACTTAATAATATGAGTTGCGTAGTCTGTCAGAGGACGGTAGACCAGTTAAGGGTTAAAAGTATGTTACGGATTATTTTTTTCTATGATTATGACAATTTTTTGAAAGTGTAAATTCTAAATATAACAATTAAAAAAAGTAATATTAAATATCACAAATAATTAAGTGTGGTTATAGTTAGATATTGCACTAATAGCAAGAATAATAGACTACAGGGCTGCTGAATCCCCTTATCAGGCGATCTCTCTCAGCTCATGATTTTAAATTTTGCCACGGAAATTAATTTAGATTATCTGAACATTGTTAAGATATTGACTGGAGTCTGTCAATTGCTCCTATTAATACATGACATTTTCATAATAATATTGTAATATTATTAATAATATTGTTGCATTATTTATTGACCCAAATTATAGTAGACATCGGATTTTATGCATTTGCTACGCATACATACTCGCTTTTTGCTAACATTATTGCATATTATTGTACTTTCTCGTTTATAGTGTATAATTCGACATAAAAGCTTAACTTTTTTAATATTCATTAGGCGATTTAAGTGTTTTTATTAAAAAATATATGAATGATAATATTTATAATAAAAAATAAATAGTTTATTAGACAAAAAAAACGTAACGTGGTGTTCACATTGTATAAAATCGATATTTTTTTCTGACCGTAGACCTAGAAAGGTCATTTTCAGCATACAAATTATTATTAAATATCAAAAATTTACAATTGAAAATTAATAATATAATAATTTACTGCCATAAAAAATATAAATGATTTTAAATGTTATTGTAATTGTCAAATGTGTTAATTGAATAATTAAACTTAATCTCCAATTAAGTTGCTTCTTTTTTGGTGGTAGTGTATATTTGTGCATGTATATTTTAGCATTTTGATAGTGTATATAAATCGATGTCTATTTATAAATGATATAGCGTATTGTTTATGTTGTTATTATGAGGTTATTTTAAGTCACCATGACAGTGACAGTTCACAATAACATTTTAATCATATGGGTTTTGTTTTCCCTATTTGAATCATTCAAAACTGAACACCATCCAGCCACTTTCATGATTTTTGCTTTTCTATTACAAAAGATTATCAATGGTTGAAATCATTAACCAATTTGAAATTCACATTTTGTTTTTTAAGGAGAAGGTTTCATGATTTTTGCTTTTCTATTACAAAAGATTATCAATGGTTGAAATCATTAACCAATTTGAAATTCACATTTTGTTTTTTAAGGAGACGGTTTTAGGACCTCTTTCTGAGACGTGGTACAACCTTTTTTAAATTTAAATTAAACGCTCAAATCATTTGCAAATTACATTGGGCAATCATCATCTATACTAACTAGTAAAGGCAAGTACTCGCAACATCTTTATTTATAAAGATAAGGAAAAAAGCTTTTTTTTTATTGTTGATCACCTAGGTCGTGCATTTATTGCAACATTTTACAGATTGCTAGTAATATTATGTAATAAAATTTGCAACAATAGTCTATATGTAGTTTTCAATCTTATAAATAAAATTGCCACAAGTACTAACTGAGACAGCAGAGACAGTACAAAGTGAGACGTGTCTTAGTTAGTAAATTCTAGTTAGTATTCGACTAATACTCAATTTTCAGCCGAAACCGAATATTCAGCTTCTCCTTTAGTTTTGGCCAAAACCGTAACCGAAATTTTTATAGTTAAGTTGATATTTAATTAAATTGACATTGACAAAAACACTAGTATGTTTATTCCTAGCTCTGTAACAGACTATTCGACTAGATTAAATTATAACTATACTGAAGATAGAATCTATCTAGATACAACATTATTTAGAAAGTATGTAGTAAAAATACAACTTATATTAATATTTAAGTCTTTAGTTACCTATTAAAATACTATCAAACAAATAAGACAAAAATTTGAAAAATGAACAAAATAGTTTGGAAACAAAAAAACTAAATTTTAAATGAAAACAAAATTGCCGCGAAAAACTAGAATCAGACAATAACAGAATAAAAATTTCTTTTAAAACAATATTTTTAAAAACAATAAAAATCCATATTTTTTATTGATTGTCAAGTTTTAAAAATAATGGCCTTAAATAGTATTTTCAAGTAGTATTTTTGAAGTAAACAATAGTTGTGGTCTATATTTGGCTGAAACCTGAAAAAATACCGAAACCGAAACTTTTGGTCAGTCACTAGTCAATACATTCGAATAAATTAACTAATTGTTCTAATTTCTTCTTACTTCCAAATAAAGTATATGTTGAATTAATAAAACTGATGTGACCATAGAAATACCAAATTTAAAACTAAACCAACTAAAAAACAATCAACTTTGATGGCTACAACGTACATTAATCTGCATTAATTAATACTTTCAACATCTAAATAACTTAAGATTATTTGTTTTTGTTTCATTATTCCCTTTATTTTGCATATTAGCACATGCTACCGTAGGTATTTAGTGCTGTCTTTGTTTGTACCAGCATTGGTACTAAGTGAAAGAATTGCAATGGTTTTTCTAATTATTTTCATATCGATATTTTATGTTTATTTGCAGTGGTATGGTTATATTTTTAAATTTTAATAGATTCCATACTTTGTATACTAACTAATAAATCTTCTATAATTGGTTAAATAATTTTATTGTACTGAAATGTATATTTTTTGTTTCGTTTAGTACCACTCTCCTCTGTAATAGATACATTAAACAATAATAATAATATGTTACATATCAAAATTGATTAAATAAAAAACAACTTCAACATACTAATATAGTAGAATATAAAAAAATTTGATAATGAATTAATTAATTGGTTTGTTGTTTTCTTAATCCTAAATTAGTTATGACATATTAACTTTTATAATACAAACAAAATTTAATGTAATACTAATCAAACCATATGTAAAATGTTTTACTAATTTCTATTGTAGATACAGTATTATATTTTCGAGAAACATTATTATTATTATTAATAGTGACAATAAAGATATATCAAACTATACTATACTAAATTACATATCTTACTGATGCTAAGAAGCCCAGTACAAACTGTGTCTCGGTCAAAAATGCGAGTAACAAAGGTATATTTTTAGAATTCAAGCTTTATTATTTACTTGTATAATGTATGAAAAGTGTAAGTTTATATAGAAAAATCAGTTTTGGAATTTTTTAAATAAAACAATTAGTATTGTTAAAAAGGCAGAGTATACATTATATATAATTATTTTGTCTACAGTTTATATGAAGCCTGGCAATAGTTTGCATTTTTTTCGGATAATATGTTATTACTGCATGCACAATAAATTAGACGGATTTTTTTATCAAATTGGCGCTTGAAATAGAGGCAGCTGTTGTTTTGAGTATCTTAAATGATAGATATATTAACGTATCAGTTTGTTTAGTTTGAAGTGAACTCGAGCAAAAGATTTTTACGCAAAGACAATACTTATAACGTTTTCAAGTTACATGCACTAAGCTCGAGCTTGGTCCGTGCACAATGCAGATTGCACAACTTCTGTCACTTTTTGTATTATAAATTGAACATATTTATTATACATTTTCCGCAAATTTTGCAGTTTTTTAAATTACAACAACAGTGACACATATAACACGGAAAAAATTGATGGAAATAAAGTTTAAGATCAACAATAATACTTATATGAGACTATCAACCACTTATACACTAATAACTTGCATGGCAAATGTTCTTTTTTATTTATATACAAAGTTATTAAATATTAAAAATTATAATTACTTCTACAGATTACTTATTAAATAGATTTTTCTTTAATTTAGCAAAGATATTTACAAATAATTTGCCATTTTCTTAGAATTTGCTGCTGATATTACAATTATAAAGATTAATAATAATTTTCAGATAGCTATTACTTTTTCAAAATGTTTGGTTTTCTAATTTACCTATGAATGTAAGATAATATCATTATCAGATGAAGATGAAAATGAAGATAGAAATTCTAATAACACATTTGGATCTATATCATGTGTCAAATTTGGTACTTGCACTACCACTGCACGAGCTATTGAAAATTGTGCTAATAAACTCACATAAAATGCGCATTAATTTCAATTAAACAAACTGATTAAATAACTAATATCGACCATTTCAAACACCACACAGAAAACATTGCAACACATAAATAGTTTGAATATGGCCAGTTACTATTAAGAAATAGCAAAAATATATTTAACAGATTGGGTAAACATAGAAACCTTTGCATATAATTTATTTAAAAATAAATAATACAACAATTAAGTATTTGATTTATAATATAAATATACTGTTGATATACGTGTTTGTAAATAAAAAATGCACAATGCAGTTTTTATTCATGTTATTATTTGCGTACAGCGAATCATCACTTAATAACATTGACTGGTATTATCCAAGTTAATTAATATATCATAGTTTCTGAAGGTCTTATACGTTCGGAATTTTTGCAGATATATAATTTAAAGTTCAAATTTGCGGACTGTCAAGGTATTTTATTATAATTCGTGAAGTGTAGGTGTACTGTGAATCATATTTTCTGTATATACAGTTAAAACCATGAGCCCCCTGCATTTAGATGTGATGAACTAAGCCTGTATAAATTGCGATAAATGACCGACTTACTAGTCTCTGCAAAATTTTGAGTACACTTTTGAGTACCTTTATTTATCATATCTCAAGTTTATACATGGTTGTTTTTAGGAAGCTCGTTTCTAGCTTTGTAAAACTTCCGTGGGCTTTGTAGTGAATGTGAAATAAAGCAATTTGGGCTTCGTAATGATAGATTTCATATCTATATATATATACATATTATTGAAAATCAGGAAATATTCAACGTCCTTCAATAGATAAAGAAGAGGGAATATTATACGGCTCATAAGACTTGCGAAACAAATTATTTTAATTATATCTTATCTGTTGTATAAATGTTTCGGAGATTACTCACTGTCCTTCTTCTGTACAAAGATTAACTTAATTTGTACTGAAGAGGGACAATAAGTACTGTCCGAAACGTTTACAACAAATCAGATATAAATAAAAACATTTGTTTCACAAGTTCTATAAACCATATAATAATCCCTTTCCTCTAAATAAGTTAGTGTTTCACTATGATAATGTGCCATTAATATAAATGCTTCTGTAAACATATTAAAATTCTTGTTTAATTATTCAAAAAGATGTTTAATGAATATAACTTATTCATCTGTCAAAACATCACGAACGTCTATGGGATAAAAAATTTGTTATTTTTAATGTGCAGCACTAAATTTCACACACATAGAAAAATATAAATATTATAAAATTTCTTCTTGACCCCATAAACAATTTTTTTGTTTGTGTGCCCGTGCCCCTTCAGTTAAAAAGTTTGAGCTCTCTTGCTCTACATACTTACATCATTTTTATACAAATAAAAATAGATACATTTAATCAGTGATAATCACTTACAGTAAAGCTAAGATAGCAAGTCGTAGACCTGTAAAATAAAAAGTGACAAATGAGAACCAATTCCGTGGAGTTTGGGAGATGTGTACGTACAGATTAGTGCAGTTGTATGGTAGTGTAGAATGTTTGCCTTATGTAAACAAACGTAAACGTTCACATTCAGATTAGTGCAGTTGTATTGGACTGCAGAAGCTAAGGTCCAAATTTTCTACACTGCACTACAACGCACTGATGCAACAGCCAATCAAATACGAGTGATATGACGACACTACAATCGTTAATACAAAAATCGTCATCTTTTTCAATATACTTTATTAATGTTGAAGAAAATTTTGTTATTCATTAATACTGGGTAGCGAATTTGATTGGATGGAAGTGCTGTAAATCATATGAAATTAATTTGATTCATTTAATTACTAAAATTTGACACCACTTTTAGCGTTTATGCTATGACAAGTCAATACAATGCACTTTACCCTTTTGGAAATGAACAATATTTAACAACATTTACACCGAAAGCCGTTCATTTATTATGGTGTACTGTAAATGGTGCTTACACTAAATACAATAAAAACGCCCCACCTCGAGAGCGTGTGCACAAGCGGTGCACGTGTTCAGTATGTTTATTTAATTATTTTAATTTTTAATTAACAACCAAAAAAAAGTCGGTAACTTACGCACTTAATTCTTTTTACAGCTAAGCATTAATGTCAACAATTATTAAAATGTTGATTGAAACATCCCAAAATGTATTTCTGTCAATGATGAAATAACAGTACCTCATTTCAATAAATTACGCAAAATATATTTCAGCAAAATTATAAATTTTTTAAGTCGATTTTATTTTTATCAAATTAAATCTTTGTAGGAGTTTACCTATTATGCTAAAATATTCATATCGGATTTAATTATTAAAAATGAAATTTAATCACAAACACCAGATTTGCAAATTTTTATTGATGGCTATTTAATAATTTGATATTAACGTAAACAAACATTTTATTAATTACATAAATATAAATGACAAATTAATCTATATCTATAAATATATAAAAAATTAACAAAATATAAACAAAGTAAATCTGTACAAAAATAAATGATAAAAAAATCATTATAAATGACAACCAATTACAAAAAAAATAACACAAAAAAAATTAATTTAAAAAACCTGGATCAACTAACATAAGAAAAATAAAAACAAATTTTACAAAAAATTAACAAAGAACAAAAATACACAAAATAAGTTAAACAAAAAAATAATTAATAAAATAAAACAATATGTTGGCGATTATAAAAATAAATCAAACAAATTTTAGAAAAAATATAACTAAATTAACAAATGTAAAAAAAAACTAAATAAATAATACATAACTAAATAATATAACCAAAAAGAGTATTAAGCAGAAAATAAACTAAATTAGTGAACCAAACAATAATTGAAAAATTAATGAAGAATATACGAAAAATAAGTAAATATAAAAAATATTGGAAATAATAAATTAACACTTAATCAGGGTTGTGCCATTGTTGGACATAAGCACCGTTGTGCCGTCTCGGTGAGCTCTAGTATTATCAGATTTTATTTGAACAAAAAATTAAGAAACATTTATTTTTAAATATTATAAGTTTAGTTATGTTAGTTGAAGTTGTGTATGATGATAAAAACTTAAATATAAATAAATAGTAATAATTTTTATTGATATATAAGATATTTATTAAGCTACACAATACTGCGCAATTTTAAAAATAAATTGACAAAACTAGTTTAAACAAAAATAAAAACAAAAACTGTAATGTAACGCCAGTTAAGAGTTAAACTAATACTGAAAGATGAATTAAAAAAATAAAATAAATCAGCATATCACCTGGAAAACCATTTTATTGTTGCAATAAATAAAATAATAAATAATAATAGAAAAAATATGTAAACAAACTGGAAAATAAATAAATGAAACAGAAAAAAAAGTTGAAATACAAAAAAGACATTTAGATAATAAAACTGAGGACCGTTTGCAGCAGTGTTAGTTAAAAGTGTCAGTTACTTAATCTTTAATTAATTTTAACTTTCATTTTTAAAATAATTTACATTACACCAGCAATATTTTATTGCCAGTTAAGTTAACTTACAGTTAAATCTGTCAACCATGGAAAAACACATATTAATGTGTAATTGCCAGAAAATGTTGGCTGTAAAATGAAATTATTTATATATATATATGTCAGTTAAAAATTAAAAGTTACCAGAACATGTTGGCCTTAAAATTAAATATAATGTTTAATATATAAGATATTTTATATTTTCTTCTTTATTATATTATAATCTAGAATTATAATTTTATAGAATTTATTCATTGAAAATGAAATTTATATATCAAAACCGGTCTGTTAATAATAAATATACAAAATAAAAATAGAATTGTTATTAAAAAACAACAAAATAACTATGAGATATTAATTATGGTTGCTTATTAATGAGTACACTCAAACATCGAATTGTATATTATTATTTATCTCATTAATATATACTCAATGTAAATATCTTTGTCCTCATGTTCTGCAAAAACGATATTATTTTGCTGTTGAAATGTCA
>JARJEC010044304.1:0-27643 GCA_030264575.1 Tachinus sp. AB-2021 | reverse complement strand
ATTATTGGTTGATTATTGGTTGATTATTGGTTTATTATTGGTTTATTATTGGTCGATTCAATGAATTAACTAAAATATTCAATAGATTAACATACTCACATTTAAAAACAATTACAACAATCAATTTCAACATGTTATAGGGATTATTTGTTTAATACATTTAAGTGTTCCAAACGAACAGCGACTTGCTTAAGCCTTAAATTGAATGAATAGCCTGCAATGAACCCAATGTCATCCAAGCGAACTAAAAAGTTTCTTTAGTAATGTATTGTTAAAGGTATTTTTGCGCCTGTAAAAAATATCACACTATATGAAATCATTAATGTCCCTCAACTTTTCATGTAAAAGCATAAATTCATATTGACAATAATCCTCAAATATAAATAATACTCATACACAAATGAGAACAATTGCTATTTAAAACTCCTAATGAGGCGGGTCCATTTATATGAATAAAACCTTTATTGCTGCTGCTCTACTCAATATTCCTTTAGGTTATTTTGCCTTTGCTGAGGAAACGATAGAGGATAGGGACGGGACAATATTTGCCTCGACAGTCGTTATTAGCGCGATGAAAGAGGATCGCCGCCTCGAAGAAACTGGGGCGAGCGTCGCTCAAATAACCGATGAAATAATGGAGCAACAGATGGCTTTTTCATTGGCAGATGCGTTTCGTTATGAACCTGGCGTTAATGTGGATTCCTCATCGGATGGGGGATTGTCTACTATTCGCATTCGTGGAATTGGCGAAGATCGTTTATTGATTACGGTGGATGGAGCGCCGCTACCAACCGCTTATACATTTGGAGACTATTTAAATACCAGTCGCAATTATTTTGACATTGAGGTGATGAAGCAAATTGAAGTGGTCAAAGGACCGTTATCTACGCTTTATGGAAGTAATACGTTGGGAGGAGGGATATTTATGCAAACCAAAGATCCCAGCGATTACATAAAAAGGGATCGGCGTTTTGGTGGGGAGCTTAAGTTTGGTGAAAACAGTCGCAATAAAGAAGGCGTTATGACGGGAACGATCGCTTCTTATCTAACCAAGGAATTATCTGTTATGGTGCGGACGACGCTAAGAAAACATTACGAAACGCGTAATGATAAGGGTTTTGCTTTTGATCAAAAATATTACAATGAATATCGGACCTATCCAAATGCTTCGGAATCCAATGTTAAAAATATCCTCAATAAGTGGGTCTATGAACCCAATGCTGACCATAAATTTACGTTAACTTATGAATTATTTAATGACCAAACGCATGGTAAGCCTTTGGCGTTATTTAATAAAAATATCTTCAAAATTTATCATCAGCACGAAGCATATGCTTATAATCGCCACAGGCGCCAACAAATTAATATTCGTCATGACTTTGTTAATGCAACGGCCTTATTTGACCGAGGGCATTGGCAATGGTATGGGCAAAATAATAAGGCGCGCCAAGAAAATCTAGAATATCGCGATCATTTAATCAAAAAGGTTCCCATCTTTCGCACACGAATGTCTTATTTTGACAACCAGCAGGTGGGCGGAGCGGCTGAATTATCTAAGTTATTAAAAATGGGCGCTTCTACGCATGATATTACCTATGGGATTTCTGCTCTACAGAAGAAAATAAGTACGACACGTACGGGAGATACGCTTGATCTATTTACGAGAGCATCCATAGAAACCGAAAAATATCCAACCAAAAGCTTTCCCGATTCAAAAGTCTATGAACACGGTATTTTTGCTCAGGACCGTATGGGCTTTTTTAACCATAAATTAGAAGTTATTCCAGGTTTACGCTACGACTATTACCGACTAAGCCCCAAAACGGGCGGCGCTTATGAGACCGCTAATATTGGCGTAGAAACACCGAAATCTCTGCACGAAATTCAATGGTCTAAACGGTTAGCTCTGTTGTTTTATCCCAAAGATGAGCATGTTTTTTATGCTAATTATTCAGAAGGTTTCAAAGCGCCTTCCTTTAGCGCTGTTAATGTGGGTTTTAGTAACTCAACCATGGGTTATGTCAGCAAAGCTAATCCTAATTTAAAACCCGAAAAAAGTCAGTCATACGAAGTGGGATGGCATTTTAATGATGATAAAAAATCTTTTGCTCTAACAGGATTTTACAATATTTACAAAGATTTTATCGAAGAGCTGCATTCGCAAGGTAGAGATATGGAGACGGGCTATATGGTTTATCAGGCCATTAATTTAGGCAAAAGCCATATTTATGGAGCGGAAGTTAAAGCGGATATTCAATTTGCAGAGATTTTAGAAGGACGGGGAAATTTTCGATTTGATGTTGGGGTTGCGTATGCAAAAGGGGAGATTAAAGAATCTAAAGAGCCGATTGATAGTGTCGAGCCTCTAAATGCCACCTTTGGTGTGCGCTACACACAAGATAATCTGTTGTCTCTCGCTTTAAAATGGAAAATCGTTAAGAGCAAGGCTGAGGGCGCCATCTCCACATCACTAAAAGAGAGTGGGGTCACGAAGATGCCAGGATACGGTACCTTAGATTTAGTCGGAGAATATAAACCGCGCCAAGATATCACTATTAATGCAGGGATTTATAATCTTTTAGATAAAAAACATTGGGAATGGGGCAATCGGATGATGCAGAGTGACGAACGAAGTGAAGCGCGCGGAACACGTCCAGGGATTAATGCCGCTCTTTCCATAAAAATCCACTTTTAACGGTTTGTCATCCTCCTTATGAAAAAAATATTATTAAGAATATTGGTCGTTGTTTTCTCATCTACTTACGCGGTTGCGACCGATCGGGTCGTTTCCACTTCTAATGTGATTACCGAACTAATGGTGGCACTCGGTAAAGAAGAGATCTTAGTCGGCATTGATACGACCAGCCGATTTTCCGATTCTTTACGTGCTTTACCAGATATTGGCTACCGCATGATGCTCTCGACGGAAGGTATTTTATCCTTAAAACCTTCGCTGATTATTTTGACGGATGATTCAGGTCCTCAAAATGTTTTAGAGCAAATCAGAAAATTCAATATCCCTACCGAGACCGTATTATTGCCCTTTGATGAGCCTTCGCTTAAGGCATTCACTACCAATATCAGTGGTTTACTTAATACGTGCGCTGAAGGGGATGTGATTAATCGGCAAATTACTAAGGATTACGAAACATTACATTTAAAGAAAAAAACGCTTGCTTCTGAAACGAAGGTGATGTTTATGATCAATGAAATGGGCGGGGGTGATGCACGTTCCTTTGCGGGGAAGGGAAGTATCGCGGATAAACTCATTTCTGTTTTGGGAGTGACTAATGTTTTTAAAGAGGACTTTAACAATTATAAAAAGGTTAATGTAGAAACGCAGCTACTAAAAAATCCCGATATTGTCCTGTTAGGACAGAGAGGTGATTTTGGTAAGGCCGATAATCTCTATCGCATCGTGCCTATTTCTGTGCTTAATTGGCCAAAAAACAGGGCCCCTAGCTGTGTAATTGAGGTAGATATTAGTCAGTTTCTCCTCTTTGGGATCTATATTTATGAGCGGGCAAATCACTTACATGACGCTATGGTTGAGTGTTTATCGAATAAGGGATTATAAAATGGCTACGCATTCATTAAAAAAAATAATGATGATAATGATAACGCTTATCATAATGGCGGTTATTGTGTCTAGTTATTTAGGCGCCATGAGCCTCTCTTTTTATAACGTATTTAACACGGATTCACTGGATTATTATGTCTTTTGGCACGTACGTTTTCCGCGCATTTTATCGGCATTATTAGTGGGCGGTGCATTTGCGATTTCAGGGGCCATCATGCAAGGATTATTTAGAAATCCCTTGGTGGAGCCAGGAATTATAGGAGTTTCCAGCGGTGCGGCTCTTCTTGCTGCGCTCTCCATTGTCTTAGGACAATCATTTATTCCTCAATATTTTAAATACATGGGCGATTATGCATTACCGATAGCGGCATGTGTTGGTGCATGGTCGATTACCGCGATTTTATATGCATTTTCTAAAAACAATCAAGGGATTAGCATTAGTGGAATGCTCTTAATCGGCATTGCGATTAATGCCTTTACGGGGGCGATTATTGGCTTATTGACCTTTATAGCTAGTGATGCTGAGCTTCGTTCTTTAACTTTTTGGACGTTAGGGAGTTTAGGGGGATTTAATTATTACAAAATTTCGGTGCTTATAGGCATTCAGCTGTTGATTATCCCTTTTTTACTGCTCAAAACTCAACAAATGAATGCCATGTTACTTGGTGAGCGAGAAGCCAAACATATTGGAATTAATGTGGAATCCCTCAAAAAACAGCAAATCTTTGGAGTAGCCATTTTAACGGGCAGTGCGGTGGCATTTTCTGGCGGGATTGGCTTTGTGGGATTAGTGGTTCCGCATTTAATCCGTTTGTGTTTTGGATCCGATCACCGTCTATTATTGCCGCTTTCCTATTTGCTTGGAGGATTACTATTGCTCATTGCTGATAGCTTAGCGCGGACGCTTGCGCCGCCAACCGAGGTTCCCATCGGGATTTTTACCGCGTTTATAGGCGCGCCATTCCTCGGTTATTTGGTTTACAAACAATCCTCAATTCGTTAGGAGTACGTTCCATGTTACAGGTCGAGAATTTGCGTTTTACGGTGGCACGCAAGAAAAAGACTGCTACCTTAATTAACATTGATACGTTAACCATTAAACCTAACACATTTACCGCATTAATTGGCCCTAATGGCGCAGGGAAAACGACCTTATTAAACCTTTTATCGGGGGATTATCTACCCAGCGCGGGACAGGTTTATCTTGATCAGCAATTAGTTAGCCATTATTCCATCGCTGATTTAGCAAAAAAACGTAGCGTATTGCCACAAATGGAGCATATTCCTTTTGCCATTAACGTTCGCGCTATTTTGTTGATGGGGGTGATTCCTTATGATGTCTCCTTTAGTGATCCTCGAGTTACTGAGTTGCTTGATAAAATTTCGGATCAATTTGGATTAATAGATTTACTGGATCAAACTTACCAAACCTTATCAGGAGGAGAAAAACACAGAACCCAAATAGGACGAGTGTTAATGCAAACCCTATTTACCTTTGAGAAAGAGGAGTCGATTAATAGATTAATGTTACTTGATGAGCCTTTTAACCATTTGGATCTTTATCATCAGCAACACTTATTAGATTACTTAAAAAGTTTGGGGCAACAAAATATTACGACTGTTTGCGTTATGCATGATTTAAACCAAGCATTGCAGGTGGCTGATGAGATTATTCTATTAAACCAAGGAACAATTCATGGCGTTTATAGTCGCGATGAATTAAGTGTCGCTGATGCCTTAGAAGAGGTATTTGGAGTGCGCTTTGTGACGTTAACCAATCCAAAATACCCAGAATTGCGCGCGCTCTCTCTATATCCTTACAAATGAGGAGAGCATCCGAAAAATGTAAGGTCATAGAGGGAACGAGCCCTATTATCATTTTTTGGTATTCGTATACACTTTATACGAAAAACATTAATTTCTAGCAGGAGGATATTTCACTATTTTGTCGTGCTTGGACGGCAATGATTATAGCGGATGATCCTTTGGCGTTTAGATATTGTCAGTACATATAGCACTGAGCTTTTTTTGAAGGAGGGAAGGATAGATGTTAAACGGTGGTTGCATTAAGGCTAGATTGCCCTAGAAATGAATAAAGGCTACCCATGAACATTAATAATGCGCTGTGCATAATCAGGATTTTCTAAAAGATCAAGGGTCGCGATAGCCAAATCATGACGCGAAATATATTGTGCATTAAAGGGTTTATCGTCATTAGTGACCAAATATTTATGTTGGGGCGGTTCATTGTTTAATCCTCCAGGGCGAATAATGGTCCAAGGAAATATACTTTGTTGTAAGGCATTTTCAGCCTCCGTTTTTGCCCGTAAAGATTCACCTAAAAATTGTTTTACTTGAGCAGACGTCCCTTCATATTGATTCCCTGCGCCCATGGATGTGATTAAAATGAAGCGTTGTAGATGTTTTTCTATATGCTTAGCCGCATTGATTATATTAATGTTACCAATAGCATCAATGCGATGGCCTTTGCTATCTTTACCCCCCAAAGTGCTAATAATCCCCTGAGGATGACTTTGGTTAATGGCATTAACGCAATCCTCATAAGAAAAGGCATTACCCTCAATTAACGTAACCCCTAATTGCTTAAGGGCTTCCGTTTGACTTTCAGGGCGTACGAATGCCTGTACGCGGTAACCCCGTGTGATCGCTTCTGTAGCAATGTAAAGTCCACTATTGCGTGTCGCTCCAAAGATTAATAATTCTGACATCATCATAATAAATCCTGTAAATAACTAAATGGTTCTATTTAACTTTATTTGGCTTTATTCTAGTAAAAAAATATTTTCATCGGCAAATATTCATCAATAACCAACGACTATTTAAAAGATCAGTATAATTTTTAGATAGCTATTTTAAGTTTTTGTGCAAGGGCATCAAATAGTACACTCTGTTTATGAAAAATAATGTGGTTGGCATCACGGCCTAAAAATATTTTAAACATAATTCCTCCTGAATGATTCGTAAATACAATACTTTTGGTTTCACTTCCTTTAAAAGGACGGGTGATAAAATAGATGGCTTGGCAGTGTTTATAGCGCAAATGCCCATGCAACCCTTGTGTATTATTATCCAGATTATAAAATCCATGACTGAGGTTACCTATAGGAAAATCGCCAGAATATTCCATAATGAGATCATTAGTGTGAACAATAACCGTTAATTTTCCCCATGTGGCAACAATGCCTAATAGCTCTTCAAAATAGGCTGCTGAGGTTTTAGTCCACATATTTACGGGTAAACATTCAATGAGCTCGGCGTGGGTGACCTTTGCCGTTGTGGCTAAGGTTTCAAATAAAATACCAGGATTTTTAGCCAAACGATCTTGGAGTTTGAGTCTTTCATGGTCAGTTAACATAGTGTGCTTCTTATAGACTTAGCGTTTGGAGTAAAGTACGGATGAGGGAAGTGCCCCAATAACGCCCCGCAATGGTTAATTCGATACGGTCATTCGCAAAAGGATTCATAGGGTCTAAATGGAGCAGATGTTCGCTTTGCCATATATTAAGCAGAGTGGTGATCGCTTGGGTTTGTGGGAGTTTAGTGCTGTCAATATAACCCATTTCAATACCGCCACGGATATATTCATTTATTGATCGGTTGGGCGCAGATTTAGTCAGCGACCCTAAAGGTTTTAGATAAGGTTCCGTTTCTAAATAAGCCGTCAAATCTCCAATATTATGATAAGCATAACCCGCATGGTGTCCGCCAGCGCCAGAACCAAAGGCAAGGTAAGGCGCCCCAAATTTAAGCTGGCTATTATAGATATTGCGCTCATTTAGTGTGCGGGCAAAATGGCTATTGGAAATTTGTTTGCAGCCATTTTCTTCAAGTTTGCGGACGGCGTAAGCATAATGTTCTGCTTGTGAGGTGGTATTTTGCGGTGACGGGATAACGCCTTTTTCAATCATGCGATTAATCGATAAAAAGGGAAAACATTTAAAGGCGTAGATATCCAAACCATCTAAACCCAGGGATAAAGCGGTTTCAATATCATTGCTCCAAACAGCATCAACTTGTCCTGGTAAACCGTAAATTAAATCCAGTACAACGACAACCTCAGAGTAGGATGCCAGTGTCTGCATATATTTGGCGGCTTCGTTACCTGAATGTTTACGCCCCATTTTGCGTCTTATACTGGTATCAAAAGTTTGTATGCCAATGGAAAAACGATTTGCCCCTGCGTTAATACATGCCTCTATTTTGGCGTCATCAAAATGAGACATTCGCCCTTCAACGGTAATCTCACACTCTTTAGCTAAAGGGAGATACGTTTTGGCGGCCAAAATCAGCCGTGATAGGTCACTTGCCGAAAGAATCGTTGGCGTTCCTCCTCCAAAATAGAGCGCATCAATCGATCCCCCTTGTGGTCTCAGTGTCGCTTCATACGCTAATTCGGCAATAAGGCGATCTACATAGAGCGAACCATAATCATGGTTCCATTTATTACGATAGAAACCGCAAAAAACGCAGTGATTCATGCAAAAAGGAATATGAATATAGGCAAGCGAATGATCCAAAAGAGGCGTTTTTCCTGCCGTTTGTGCCCAAAGATCATTCAACATGTTAACATTTGGCATTGGTGTTTCGCCCATAATGCCTTGCGCGGGTGGATTAACGGAGGCTTGATAAATCTTTGGAACAACATCATAAGGTTGTATGTAGTTATGTAAGGGCATAGAGCGTCCTTATTAGTAATGCTTAAATTATGATCGTAATTGTTTAATATTTTTATCGGTCAATTGCACCGTTTCATTAGGGCGGTTGGGGGTAAGCTGGAAAGCTTTACCAAATCCTGTAACGAGCGTGCCATTTATAGGCGTTAAGCGAAATAATATAAAATCATTTAACGTGCTTAAAAGACGAACCGTTTTTCCAGCACGTGCTTGAAGGGCGCTTAGAACAGCGGTATATTCCTCTTGCCCTTTTTTTATGAGGTGGGATTTCACTTGGTAGGTAAGACGTGCTCGTGCATAGATATTTTTAGTTCTCGCCTCATCATCGATTAATAGAATCTCCAGATAAGGACGATCAATAATATGCTGAGTATGCGGTGCTAATTGGGCAATTAAGATATAGTAACTGCCATTTAGATAGACATAAGGTGTGTAACTGGCATGAGGATGTTTTTTACTATCAAGGGTTGCCATAATTAAAGTGATGCATTCACTATGTAAACGATCAATATCTTCTTTTAACTCCTTATAAAGTTCCGTTCCCGTATTATTGCTTAAGGTGACCTCAAATTCGTTCATAGTGTTCTCTATAAATTTAAAAAAAAATATAGTAACAACTTTTGGTAGTTAAGTGAATAGGAATAAATAGTATTTGATAATAATTCGCATTTAAATCAAAATTACTCGGGGAAATTCGATCGTATTCCTTAATAGTTATTCCTATATGTTCCTTAAAAATGAATATTTTTATTTTTATAAGTGACAAAATACCATTAAAAATTTACACTACTTTGCTTAAAATGACGTATTTTTAATTTATAAGAAATATGAACATAGTTATTGTTGCCAGTAATACGCCGATTTAAAAAATTAACGAAATTTAAAGGTGGGTTTATTTGCGTAATATTTATACAAATTAATACTTATCGATTGATGAGCGATGAGGAATGAGCATCAAAAATTTGCTCTGATGATTTTAAATATGATTTATAAAATCGCCATAGTTCATTTTAAAATAAATGACTTACTCAATTATTGATTTATATGAAAATTATTTGATGTAGATCGAAGAGCTTTTATTAATTAGATTATACTAATATTATGGTTGCCATTGAATGGGTTTATGGCGTTGAATATTTTTGGACAGAAGTAAGAGCAGAAATAAAAAGTAACAGGGAAGGTTATTAATTTTGAGTCTAGTAAGGTAATGTAAAGTAGTGCTCATTTATTTTGCTAGGAATGATTTTATCCCAGTAATTAATGGAGATAAAGAATAAGCTCGAAGATAGATTGAATGTAAATATTTTCAGCTTTTTTAAAAGGATTTTAAGCTATGAAAATTAAAATTTCATTAAACGTGCTTAGAGATTCGTCAGATCAACAGTTAACCTGTTTTTTGGCGAACTTTTATCGCTGTGCTCGTGATAATTGTATAGACTCTATTTCGTTTGAAGAAATGGCAAAAGAAGAAGCTATCGAGCAGGATAAAAACAACATTAAAGAGTGGTTGATGTCTTAATGTTAAGGATTAAAATTAGCCGTTAGCGAAAATTTGAAAGCACATTGAATTTTTTTGATTAACGATAATTATTTGCGCAGCAGCAGAAGATGATTTTAATGATGAGACACGCTTTTAAGTCGGCATTGCTAATAATCAATATTTCTGTAGTTACCACTCTATATAAATGGATGAATATAGAAAGATGAAAAAAAAGGATGAGTCATTATTGCGGTTGGTTTACTTTGTGGGCAGTGTCGTTATTTACTCCCATTTTGGTTCATTAGTGATTTTAATGATCTGTAAATATCTTATTTTATAGAGGGCACTGAGATCAACCAGTGCATTATGAAAGGGTTACTATGAATTACTAGCTTATTTAACATAAATTTAAATATGTCTATAGTTTTATCCTCCCGCTGGAACCTCATAAATTGCGTATATAGAAGAAGTGGTCAATGTAAATATGACCACTTCTTTATAAAAATTTTATCGTAAAAGAGACGTTCAATTAATTGGTGTGTCGATAAAGTAATGGGCGATCGTTCATAGATTGAGGTTTACGATTGTTGCCATCGTAATACTCTTTGAAGCGCGCTATTTGGCTAGCAGAGACTTCTATGTGGTTATTCATTACATACCACTCCACATTTTCGAGTAATGGCGGTGTCGTTAAAGACCCTAAATAATGGTAATAACTCTTATTTTTTGGCATAAGTTGAGAAATATTAATGGTTCCTGGTGTTTTATTGGTTTCACCTTTCTTAATATTTTTAAGTATTTGCTCAAAAGCACTGTTTGCTTTCCCTTCTTTAAAGAAAACACCGATCACCGCTAGGCGTCCATCTTCGCTTTGATGCACAAAGTGAACTTCAAGAGGATAATATTTATTATTTAAAGTGTGTTCACTCGGTGAATGGAAATGAAACTGTGTTAATGCAAACAGACGTTGGTTAATTTGCGCTAATCCTTTGGCATTAACTTGGATCGTGTGTGAATTATCTACTTGATCAATGACGCGATTATCATATTTTATACGAATATCTCCACCCGCTTTCATGCGCTTAACATTCGCAGAGGCAATGTTTATAGGAGATTGCATTTTCCCAGATTGAAATTCCCAACTATCTTGGTCATCGTAGCTAAAGCTGTTCGATTTATTATCCAATTTATGGGCGCAGCCAAATGTTAATGCACTGAGCATTAGTACTGTTGAGATCTTGTAAAAACTAATTTTTTTCATAATGTTGTTACTCTGCACGCTTATAATTATTGTAAAAATCCATTTAAAATTATTATTGAAAATATTATTCAATAGTTAATATTGCAATGTAAAAAAAACATTGCAAACGTTTATAAAATTAAAAAAATATTTATTAAAGTTAAAAACGTTAACAAGAGTAATGATATTGGCAATTTATTGCAATTAAATTTTTTAATGAATGAGATTTCAGAATGTCGTAGAGAGAGAAATAAAAAAATATCACTCCTAAAGTATTGGTAACCGCACACTTTATTGCCTTAATATATCGAAAAAATCGCACTATAATTAATGCCATAATTCCCATTTTATATAAATTTTTTGGGTAATAAATTGAATGATCAGTGGCGATAAATCTAAGGTATACTCACTAATCATTACTATTTTGATTTATCGCAATACAGATTATTGCGATAAAAATCATTTGAACCATTAACTTATAGAGAAAACGATGAAAGCATTAATTTTTAATCAACTTGGTGATCCTTTAGAGGTTATTGAGCTTGCTAACGTTTCTGTTCCAGAGATTGCTCCAACAGAACTATTAGTACAAATAGCAGGCTCCTCCATAGGTCCTGGTGATGCGCTTTTTACGCAAGGACGATATCCAGAACCTAAAAGGCCCAAATTTCCCGCACAAATTGCGGGGAATCATGCGGTGGGTTTTGTAGTAAAAGCAGGAACAGAGACCTCTTTACCCGTGGGAACATTAGTGGCCTTTAGCCACTCAGCCACTTGGGCAGAATATGTCACTATTCCCGAAGCGAATGCAATACCTTTACCTTCGGACTACCCTATTGAAAAAGCGGCGCAAATTACTAATATCATCACTGCAGGCGATCTTTTACAGCAAGCAAATTTGGCTCACGATGAGTGGTTAGTGGTAACCTCAGCAGGATCTTCGGTTGCCGTGATATTGCTACAATTAGCGGTATACAAGGGCATCAATGTTATTGGTATCGTTAGAGATTCTTCAGAGCACCAAGAGAGATTAGTTGCGTTAGGTGCAAAAGCGGTGCTGAGTTTTCGTGAAAATGGTCATGATGAAGCGAATATTGCCGATCAAATTCTAGAAATAACTCAGAACAAAGGGGTAAAATCCGTGATCGATTGTGCGGGTGGATCTTTATTAAGCGAATTGATTAATACTATAAATTATCAAGCAAAAATAATCATTTATGGGGGTTATAGCCATAAATCTTTTACTCTACATAATTATGATTTATTACTTAAAAATGCGAGCATCTTAACGTATAATTATCGTTTTCTTGCAAGGAATCCTACTTCAGAAGAGAGAGTTGAGCTTATTGAGCGCTTTAAAGTAGTGCAATCACCTGACTTTTATGCCCCTGTTGCACAAACCTTTACGCTCGATGAATACAAAGAGGCCTTATGTAAGGCTTTTGATGAAAAAAAATCGGGTACTAAAGGAAAATATATTTTCAAGCTAATGTAGGTTTCACGTTTTACTACATTATTAACCTTTATATTCTAACCTTTATGTTCATGCTCAAATTAATGCTCTAGATAATGAGTTTTTTATTAATGTATGATATTCGCTTAATTAATCTCAAATGAAATGCCTATTTAATGAAGCAATATAAATTTTCAATCATTTAAGTTTATATCTAAGAGATTAACGAATTGATATAGATAATGAGGCCAATCATCATGCTATTAATAAACCATAACCATTTTCTCCAACTCATATTTTTTTTAGCAAATATAGAGGCATTGATATATTGATCAATACGCTGGTAAAGAAGGGCGCTTGCTTGTGGTTGGTTTTTGTTTTGAGCGACCTCAAGCAGATCAAAGGCAACATTTGAGAGCGGGATACGGCGAATAATTAAGCGTAACCCTTTTTGAAAATACACGGGAGTACAGGCGTTATCGCTCGAAGCACGTATAGTACTAAAATCAATAATTCTATCCCATTTTTGGGTGTGTAAATTTAATGGATTGATCGAATGATCACAGATTTTCTCAATAGTTAGTGTACAGAGATTTCGAAAAAAGGGTGTCGACTCTTTATAGATCAATCGACCCGCCTCTTTAAGTAAATATTGATAAGTAAAATAACTGGCTAAAACAATAAAGCCAATGCCTAATAAAAATAGAGTGCCAATGGATAGTAAATAATAGGTAATAGGAACATGATTAAAATAAAAAGCTGCATAAATAACCGCTAAAATATTTATAGGGACAAATAAGGCGAGCGTTAAGCCAAAATGTTTAAGGCTTTTTAAACCAAAGCGCTTAGGCTGAGACAGCCATTCAGGGCTTAATCGAACAGAGTGCGGATTAGGGTTATTTTTTTCCATGAGTTAATCTATTTTAATGGCCTTTTATTATAAACAAATTTTAGACCGTTTCTAATTTAGTTGCAGGCTCTTGATAATAGATATGTGTAGATATTTCTTCTAAAGTGATGCTTATCAATTTTTGTAGGATGTCTTAGCGCGACATATTGTATTGAATTTTCAATATTGCTACCATCTATGCAATTTTAGGGGTTTCCATAGCGAAAGGTGACATGATTCTATTATTCCAAAAATGACCAGCCTAAGCAGGCGCTAGTTTAGCGTCCACATTGGATGCGCTAAAAAAATAGTCATGGATTACTCACTTATACATTGCGCATTTTTAGGCGAATCGTAAAATGCTTCCCAAATACAAAAAGAGCGCCACCAGCTGCTTTTACATTGATTTACATTGATTTTGTTTTACCCTTTCTTAAAAAATTCTCAAAAATCGTCTTCTGATGCAGATTTTTTGGTTCTGGTTTTTTTAGGTGACCACTTAAAAAGAGAAAGTCAATACGCGTGTGCTTATTACCCGTTAATCGTGCGTACTTTCAAGGAGGTTCTATGGCAATAGAAAAGAAAAAAGTAATAGTGACGGTTATTGCCGCATTAATTTACACATTAACCAGTTTTTCACCGCTATTTTATTCATTACCCCCGTATATTTATGTAAACACCATCGCCATAATGCTAATAACCTTAATTTGGGGCATCCCTTATGGTATTGTTTTGGTGTTTTTGGTGAGTGTCGTGAATAACAATATGGCCGCTGGAAGCGGAATCGTGATATATGCACTATTAACCAAAATGTTTGAAGTATTACTCATCGGTATTATCAATTGGAAAAAACCTTTTACCTTATTTAGCGCGATGATCACGGCAACATTGTTGATCGCTTTGGTTAAGCCCGTTAACATTTTACTGTATGGATGGTTAGGCGGCAAAGTCCCTTTGGATGCTAATTTTTATCTCTATTTTGTCACAGAATATCAATATTTTTTTCATCATCTATGGAAACATATGGTGCTTAAAACGTTTTTTTCCTGTGGCATAACATGGCTTATCTGGTCACTTTTTTTTGGAAAAAGTAGAGAACTTACTTTTAATTATTTTGGGGGGTTAGAAAAATGAAACGATTGGTTTTCATAAAATGGGCAATATTAAGCATATGTTTGGCACTGTTTTCAGGGTGCGATAACAAGGATACGGAAAATCGCAGTGATACAAATCTCAAAGCAAGCGCAGCAAAAGAGGCAAATTCTACAATTACTTTTTTGAAAGTGCCAGAATTAATCAATGATGGCACTTGGCAAGTGATCGATATAAGGGATCAATATCAATATATTGGGTGGTCAAAAAAGATAGTGAAGGGCGGACATATTAAAAATGCGATCGATTTCCCCTTAAGTTGGGTAGAAAATGCACATTATAAAGAACGAATGGCTACTGAGTTGATGCGCCGAGGTATCGATATTAATCAAAAAACGCTACTTTACGCTGATGAAACGATCAGTGAAGAGGTGGCTAGACAATATCAAGCATTAGGATTTAAACAATTGGCGATTCTAGAGGGAGGATTCAAAGCATATCTGGCAAGTGGTTATATGATTGAGAGTCTTGAAGGTTTTGCTCGCTTTGTGCATCCACAATGGCTCCAAGATTTAATCGATGGTGAAAAACCAGAGACTTACCATAATAATCACTATCTTCTTATAGAACTGGGTTTTGATAAGAAAGAATATTTGGCAGGACATATAAAAGGGGCGATTCAAGTCGATGCGAGCCGTTTTAACGACAAACCTGGGCTAAGAGTATTGGCGGAATATGACGCGATACCTTTAGAAGAACAATTAACGTATTGGGATTTTCCTTCTGATGACATTATCCAAAAAAATCTAGAAACTTATGGCATTACTCCTGATACTACGGTGATTTTATATGCAACGGATGAAGCAACTACTGCCGTTTATCGAGCGATTTTAGTCATGGATTATGCAGGTGTTAAAGATATTCGTATTCTTAACGGGGGTAAAACACTTTGGCAATTAGAAGGGCGCCCTTTAGATATCGATAATATCGCTCCACAAGCCATAGCAAATTTTGGCATAGACATACCGCAAAAGCCAGAGATCTACATTGATTACACAAAAGAGTTGGAGCTCATTCGTGATCCTAATGCGGTGATCGCATCCATTCGAAGTTGGCCTGAATATTTAGGAAAAATTAGTGGTTATACTTACATTGGTTCAGCGGGAGACATTGAGGGCTCACGTTTTGGCTATGCTGGTTCCAATCCCTACGCTATGGAAGATTATCGCAATTTGGATAATACTCTGTTTAACTACAAATTGGTGGAAAAACGGTGGAATCTTTGGGGGATTTCTGCGGATAAATATGTCTCTTTTCATTGCGGTACGGGGTGGCGTGCAAGTGAAACCTACTATATTGCTGAAGCTTTAGGTTGGAAAAAAATTGGCGTCTTTGTTGGTGGTTGGTATCAATGGTCTAAAATCCCCAATAGCCCTGTAAAAGCCAAAGGCTTACCGAAAGATGCACCAGAACAAGAGCCTCAGGAATTTTTTTAAAAAATAGAGAACAATTGAAATTTATTTTAGAAAAATAAAATCGTGAAGAGAGCATATCTAAACGGCAAAAAAATGCTACTAAAAGAAGGATAAGCCTCTCCATTATTCATACTGTTTGATTTAAAACGAGGGAGAGAAATAAGTGAAAATTTTCTTCTATATTTATGGATAAGAGAGTATGATGCCTACTCTGTTTAGGATGTGAATTACCACTTGTGGTCTTTATAGAAATTTTTTAAAAATACAATTTCTCAATGAAAAAGAACGTCGCAATAATCATGGGTAGCCAATCGGATATGTCAACAATGCAACAGGCGGTTGACGTACTTACTGAATTTAAAATTCCCCATGAAATAAACATAGTCTCCGCACATCGCACCCCCGAATATATGTTTAGCTTTGCTAAAAATGCTAGAGATAATGGTTTTTCCATCATTATTGCTGGTGCTGGCGGTGCTGCCCATCTTCCTGGAATGGTCGCTTCATTAACCACATTACCTGTCATCGGTGTACCGATAGAGAGTAAAGCGCTTAAAGGCATCGACTCTTTACTTTCCATTGTGCAAATGCCCAAAGGCGTACCCGTCGCGACTATGGCGATTGGCGAGGCGGGGGCTAGAAATGCCGCACTATTGGCGGTAGAAATTTTAGCGCTTAATGATTTAGAATGTTACGAACAATTGGTCTCGTTTAAGGAAAAGCAAACTAATGATGTTTTATCCTTAAATGAGAATCACAATATAAGAAAGCGATAAATATATTATGAGTATCTTACCTAACTCAACTATTGGAATTATTGGCGGGGGACAATTAGGTAAAATGCTAGCTGAAAGTGCAAATCGAATGGGATTTCGTGTGGTGGTTTTAGATCCCGCGGCACAAGCGCCTGCTTTTACTGTCGCTCATGAATCTATAGTGGCTTCCTTTGATGATGCGGTTGCGATCGAACGGCTCTTTGCTCAGTCTGATGTCGTCACTTTTGAATTTGAAAATGTCAATGCTGATCTCATTAAGCAGTTTAACCAACATTATTACAATATTCCTCAAGGGGATTGGCTTCTTCATATTACCCAAAATCGTATTAGAGAAAAGCGGGCGCTACAAGAGGCAGGGCTTCCTATTGGTGATTTTGCAGAATTTAATCCCTTGGATGAAACGTCGCTGAATTTGTGGTTGTTAGATCACAAAGCATATCATGCTTATCCTTTTGTGATGAAGACGCAAGAGGGCGGTTACGATGGAAAAGGGCAAGTGGTTGTCAGGGATCCAACGGAGCTGATTAATTTAACCCCTTTATATGGCCTTCCTACTATTTTGGAGCGCTTTATTCATTATGATTATGAAGCCTCCATGATCGCCGTGCGAAGCACTAATGGCGAATTTTCATCCTTTCCTATGGCGAGAAATATCCATGTCAATAATATCCTTCACGCTTCAATAGCGGATAATGATTTTTCAGAAATGATCTCCTCGAAAGCAAAAGAGATGGTTGAATTTTTTATGATTAAACATAACATTATAGGGATTTTAGCGTTTGAGTTTTTTGTGGTTGGCGACGATATTTTTGTCAATGAATTGGCGCCAAGACCGCACAATTCGGGGCATTACAGTATTGAAGGATGCTACACCAATCAGTTTGAACAGCATATCCGCGCAATTTGCGGGTTGCCTCTAGGGGATACTACGTTAAAACAGAAAGTCATAATGTTTAATCTATTAGGGCAACACATCCCCGCATTAATGAATTACCTCCCCAATCTTTCTAAAAATGCTCATCTTCATCTCTATGGTAAAACAGAGGTAAAAGATAATCGCAAAATGGGACACATCACATTTATAGGCGATGCAGGCATAGAGAGGTTTAAACACGATGTTTTTAACGAGTGAATAAAGGCCTTTATGAATCGCAGAGTTTTTATCGAAAAAAAAGCAGAATATAATACCGAAACTGAGCAATTAGCGGCAAATTTAAGAAGCATACTCAATGCCTCTTCACTAAAGCAACTACGGCTAATTGATGTGTATGATTTATACGGAATGGATGAATCGTATGATCAAGCTATAGAAGAGAAAGTCTTATGCCATCCAATGCGCGATAATATCTTAGAGGAAGCAGAGATTCTTGCGCTTTTGCATGAAAGGCCTCATTTCGCTATTTCCCCGCTACAAGGACAATATGATCAACGTGCAGACACAATTATGCAAATGCTGGGTTATATCGATGTAAACGCCTCTGTAGACATTATCTGCACCAAACTTTATGTTTTTAATGAAGATTTGGATAGCAAGACATTTAAGAAAATTCATAAATATCTGTTTAATCCGATCGATACCGCACTTAAAGATCTTTCTACCCCTTTTCACTCTAAAACGGTTCTTGAAGAAAAAAATCTCGATGAGATTTCGACATATAACGATTTTATTCATATGGGTGTCGGAAAATTGTTCGAGTTCATTGTAAAAAATGGATTGACGCTTGAAATTGATGATTTGATTCATATTCAGAATTATTTTAAAAAAGAGAAACGTAATCCTACAGAAACCGAGATTCGTGTGCTGGATACCTATTGGTCCGATCATTGTCGCCATACGACTTTTGAAACCGAATTAACGCATATCAATATCAGCAATAGCGCATTTAGAAAAGAGCTTCAAGAAGCTTATGATCATTATAAAGAATTGCGTCAAGCGACCAATCGCCTAGAACGTCCAGAAACGTTGATGGATATGGGGACGATTTTTGCTCGCTATCAAAGACAAACGGGTGAGCTTTCTGATATAGAAGTTTCTGAAGAAGTTAATGTCTGTTCCATAAAAATTGATGTGGATATCGATGGTGCCAAAAAACCGTGGCTTCTGATGTTTAAAAATGAAACGCATAATCATCCAACAGAGATAGAGCCTTTTGGAGGCGCTTCTACATGTGTTGGTGGTGCGATTCGCGATATTTTGTCGGGTCGTGCTTTTGTTTATCAGGCGATGCGTATTACGGGTGCGGGAGATATTTTAGAACCTGTAGAGGAAACCCTTGAGGATAAGTTGCCACAACGGAAAATCAGTCTAGAAGCCGCTAAAGGAAATAGTTCCTATGCCAATCAAATAGGTTCTTCCACAACGTTTGTTAAAGAATTTTATCATCCTGGGTTTGTGGCTAAACGTATGGAATTAGGGGCTTTAGTCGGTGCCGTTCCTGAAAGTAATGTAGTAAGAGAAGTCCCTAAAGCGGGTGACATTATTATCATGTTAGGCGCTAAAACAGGGAGAGATGGCGTGGGTGGCGCCACGGGATCCTCACAAATACAGACAGAAAGTTCGCTAGAAACGGCAGGGAGCGAAGTTCAAAAAGGAAATCCCGCAGAAGAACGTAAAATTATTCGATTATTTAGAAGAGCCGAAGTCACTCAATTAATCAAACGTTCCAATGATTTTGGGGCGGGTGGAGTTAGCGTAGCTATCGGCGAATTGGCGGATGGCGTTGATATTAATCTGGATGTTGTGCCAACGAAATATTGGGGGCTCAACGGAACGGAATTAGCCATATCTGAATCACAAGAACGAATGGCGGTGGTTGTGGCTGAGTCTGAGGCCGCATTGTTTATTCAATACGCTGAAGAAGAAAATATTTTAGCCGTAAAAGTGGCAGTGGTCACCGATGACCCCCGCTTAGTCATTCGTTGGAAAGGGGTAAAAATTGTCGATTTTGCCCGAAGTTTTCTAAATACTAATGGGGTGCGTCGTGCAGTAACGGCGGACATTAAAGATAGTGAAACTAAATTTCCCTTGAATGGATCGATTGTGGTTGAGGATCTAGAAGAGAAATGGACGACAGTGATGCAAAATAGTCTTAATGCAAGCCAAAAAGGTCTGCAATCAATGTTTGACTATAGTTTGGGGAGAACAACCGTATTAGCACCTTACGGCGGAAAATATCAATTAACGCCCGCAGAATGCTCTATTCAAAAAATAGCGGTTGAAGAGGGAGAAACGCAAACGGTTAGCCTTTTAGCGCATGGATATAATCCTTTTATTGCGGAATGGTCACCTTATCACGGAGCGGCTTATGCTATTGTTGAAGCGGTTGCAAGGATTGTTGCATCGGGTTCACAGTGGCACAATATCCGCCTAACTTTTCAGGAGTATTTCGAACGTCTTGCGGGAGATCCTGAAAAATTTGGTAAGCCCGTCGCCGCACTATTAGGCGCGCTTGCCGCACAAAAAGCCTTGAATCTCCCCTCAATTGGCGGTAAAGATAGTATGAGCGGTTCTTATGATGATATTCATGTGCCACCCACATTAATCGCTTTTGCTGTCGCGACCTCAACGGTTGATCAGATTATCTCTCCTGAATTTAAAGCCGCCAATGAATATGTTTACTTATTTCCCTCACCTTCTATTGAGGCGAGAGAACATTTCTCGATCAATTTTAAAGGAATCGTTCATAATTTTGATCGCTTTGGAGAGATTCATAAAAAGTATGGTATCACCGCGGCTACCGCGTTACGGGAAGGAGGTGCTATAAAGGCTCTAGCGATGATGAGTTTTGGTAATCGCATTGGCGTTCGCCTTGAGCCTATCTCTTATGAAACGCTCTTTAAGGCGCAATATGGAGGATTTCTTTTAACGACAAAACAGGCATTGCCCGCGGCTAATGATTATCAATTAATCGGTAAGACTCAGCATGAATACGCTTTTGAATATAAAGATAAAACCATTTTGGGATTAACATTACAATCCTTCTATGAAGCGCGCTATGAATCCCTCTATCCAACCCATGAAGAGCGACCAGAAATAGAGGTTCACATTTCGGTTAAAGAACGCGAAGATATTGATCTTAAAGCCAGAGAAAAAGTGGCTCACCCTGTGGCGTATGTTCCTGTATTTTTAGGAACACATAGTGAGTATGATACGGTTAAAGCACTCAAAAAAGCGGGTGCTAAGGCAATAACGACAACCTTTTGTCAACAATCTTCGAAGCATCATAACGCCTCCATAGAGGCAATGGTTACCAATCTTGATCAAGCACATATATTTGTGTTAAGTAGCGGGTTTATTACCTTGGATGCCCCCATGGGTGCGGGTAGTTCAATGGCAATTATTCTTAAACATGAAGCCATTAAAGCTGCAGTGACACGCTTTATAGCACGTGGTGGATTAATACTAGGTATTAATAGCGGTTTTCAAGCTTTAGCATTAACGGGATTATTGCCTCATGGAATGTACCGAGATCACACAGATATTGTCTTTAATACGAATCAAGGCGGGCGTTTTGTGAGTTCTATGGTTCAGACTAAGATTCTTCATAACGCGTCACCGTGGTTATCTCAAATTGAGCCTTCAACGCCATATATTCTTCCCTTTGCGGCGAGTGAAGGGCGAATAATGATGAGCGATCATCTGCTGCAAACGCTGATTGAACGTGGCCAAATTATCTCGCAATATGTGGATGATAATGGCGCTGCAACGATGGATAACTTTTTCAATCCTGCAGGATCACCGTTCGCTATAGAAGGATTGATCTCCCCTTGCGGAAAAATTCTCGGAAAAATGACCCATCACGAACGTTATGAAGAGGGATTATTTAAAAATATTGTGGGTAATAAATCTCTGCCTCTTTTTGAAAATGCGGTTCGCTACTTTACGGGGGCACCTATATAAAGAAGGGGGAAACAAATAATATACGCTTCCATGGCTTGCAAGAAATGAAAAAGTAATAATGGAAACGTGCGTTAATTGAATAAAATATATAGCGCATCGTTTTAGAATTTGGCAATCAATAAGGAAATAATGAGATGGAAACAGTGTTATATGAGGGAAAGGCGAAACAAATCTATGCCTCTGATAAACCTAATGAGGTGATCATTCATTATAAGGATGATGCAACCGCAGGAAATGGTGCCAAAAAAACCCAGTTTCAGGATAAAGGGATATTAAATGCGGCCATTTCAACGATAATTTTTAACTATTTGGAGGCGCACGGTATTCGAACGCATTTCATAGAAAATATTAATGATCGTGATATGCGTTGTCAAAAGGTAGATATTATTCTTTTAGAAGTTATTGCACGAAATATTGCTACAGGTTCTTTAACTACACGAATTGGCATCAAAGAGGGAACTCAGTTGATACCGCCAATTTATGAAATCTGTTATAAAAAAGATGAATTGCATGATCCACTTATTAATCAAGATCATGCGTTGGCGCTTAAACTTGCAACCGAAGCAGAATTAGTAATTATTTTTAATGAAGTAAAAAAAATCAATCAACTATTGAGCGCGCTATTTGCAGAAATCGGCATTGTACTCGTGGATTTTAAAGTAGAGTTTGGTCGTAATGAAGAAGGAGTGATTCTTCTTGCGGATGAGATAAGCCCTGATAGTTGTCGGCTTTGGGATGTGGAGACACAACAAAAACTCGATAAAGATCGTTTTCGCCAAGATTTAGGTGGGGTTATGGATGCTTATCGTGAGATTTATCAACGCTTATTAAAACGAGGTCACTAATATAATGTTTTCGCGCAGTATCAATGAAGAGTGTGGCGTTTTTGCGGTTCATGATAGTGAAAAAGCGAGCTATCTCACTTATTATGGTTTGCATGCTTTACAACATAGGGGGCAGGAGAGTGCGGGAATTACCGTATTAAACACGCAAGGCCAATTTCGAATGCACAAAGGTGAAGGATTGGTTACGGATCTCTTCAGCGATTCTGACAATCTAGCAAAACTAGAAGGAAAATATGCGATTGGACAAGTCCGCTATTCCATAAAAGGTGCAAAAGGGCCTGCGAATATTCAACCTATTACCTTAACTGCCAGTGATGAAGCTTTTTCGATTGCCTTCAATGGAGCGATTGTTAATAGCCATATTATTCGTGCGCGGCTAGAAGCGGAAGGGGCTATTTTTCAAGCTTCGGGAGATGCTGAAATTGTGGGTCATCTCTTAAGACGAAAAAAAGGCACTTTTTTAGAGCGTCTTAAGGAGAGCTTACTGGAGTTAGATGGCGCTTTTTCTTTTGCTATTTTACACAATAGTGGTCTTTATATGGCGAGGGATCGTTATGGTCTACGTCCTTTATCGGTTGGTAAGTTGGCGGAAGGTGGCTATGTTTTTGCCTCAGAAACCTGCGCTTTAGAAATTGTTGGGGCGACCTTTATTCGTTATATAAAGCCTGGGGAAATTGTTTATATCAAAGATGGGCGTTTGGAATCACTTTTTTATACGGATAATACTACCCATGCGCTCTGTATGATGGAATATATCTATTTTTCGCGCCCTGATAGCGACCTTACGGGTAAAAATGTGCATAGCGTACGTAAACGTTCTGGTATTGAACTGTATAAAGAAGCACATATTGATGCCGATATGGTAGTTGGTGTACCCGATTCTTCAATATCGGCGGCCAATGGTTATGCAGAAGCGGCGCAATTGCCCAATGAAATGGGATTGATTAAAAATCGATATGTGGGACGAACATTTATTGCTCCTAACCAAATGCTCAGAGAGCAAGGCGTTCGCTTGAAAATTGCGGCCATTCCGACCATCGTGAAAGGCAAACGGATCATCTTAATTGATGACTCCATTGTGCGAGGAACTACGAGTCAGCGTATTGTTTCCCTTTTAAGGCAAGCGGGTGCCAAAGAGATTCATATGCGTGTGGCGTCGCCGCCTATTAAATATCCCTGCTTTTATGGAGTCGATAGTCATCAAAAAGAGGAACTTTTGGCACATCAACTCTCCGTCGATGAGATAAAACGGCATATTGGCGTTGATAGCTTGGCCTTTCTCAGTGAGGAAGGATTGATACGAGCGACAGAAAAATCTGAGAGTTTAGGGAACAATTGTGGCCATTGCATGGCCTGTTTTAGCGGCCACTATCCAACGGATATTTATGGCAACTCCTAAATATTATTTCAAATAGAACACGTCATCAATGACGGTTAATAAATGTCATCCTCGTTTAAGAGGGATACACTTAAACGCATTAAAATATATTAAACAGTAGATAAATGGCTACTGTTGAGAAGGACAAAAGAGATGAGCAATGCATATAAAGAGGCGGGAGTAGATTTAGAAGCGGGTTATGAATCGGTTAGGCGCATTAAAAAACATGTTGAACAAACCATGCGCTTAGGAGCAATGAATCTTTTTGGAGATTTTGGGGGCGCTTTTGATCTTTCTGAGCTGAATTATAAAAAACCCGTATTGATTTCAGGCACAGATGGTGTTGGCACTAAGTTAAAACTGGCGTTTGATATGAATGTTCATCAAACCATTGGGATTGATGTCGTTGCCATGTGTGTGAATGATATTTTAACTCAAGGTGCAGAACCTCTGTTTTTTCTAGATTATATTGCTTGCGGCAAGAATGATCCTGAGCAGATTGAAGCAATTGTTAAAGGCGTTTCACAAGGATGCCTTCAATCAGAGATGGCGTTACTTGGGGGGGAAACCGCAGAAATGCCTGGATTCTACCAAGACAATGAATACGACATTGCAGGCTTTGCAGTTGGCGTTGTAGAAAAAGATGAGCGTATTTCGAAAGAAAATGTCCAAGAAGGTCACCTGATTATTGGATTAAACTCGAGTGGGGTTCATAGTAATGGATTTTCATTAGTGCGCCATATTATCGCCAGCCAACATTTATCTTTGGATAAAACGTATCAAGGTTTTGACCGCCCTTTAGGGGAAGTATTATTAACACCGACCAAAATTTATGTGCGTGAGTTGCTTCCCCTTTTAAAAAAGGTTCACATAAAAGCGATGGCGCATATCACAGGTGGGGGGTTTTATGAAAATGTTCCTCGTATGTTATCTCAAGGGTTAGGAGCTAAATTTGACGCTAGTTGCTGGTCGTTACCTCCGATTTTTTCATTTTTACAAGCGCAAGCCAATCTTTCTGCGGAAGAGATGTATAAAGTCTTTAATATGGGGATTGGTATGATGATTGTTATTGACCCTAAGGATGAGAAGAGGGCGCTTTCCATGTTGGAAGGAAATGCTCAAACGATTGGCGTTATTACGTCAAATAGTGGGCAAGTGGAGTTCAAATAATGGTTAATATCGCTATTTTTGCTTCGGGCACTGGCTCCAATTTTGAGGCTATTGTGGCCGCGATAGAGTCGAAAATGCTTAATGCAAATATCCAACTTTTGGTGTGCGATCAAAAAAATGCGACCGTCATTGCTAAAGCGCAGGCAAAAGGTATTCCTACGTTTGTTTTTAGTGCTAGTGATTATGCTGATAAAGCGGCTTATGAACAAGCGATCCTTAAGGCACTAACCGAAAAGCAAGTAAAATGGTTGATTTTAGCGGGTTATATGAGATTGTTGGGCGAAACCTTGCTGAATGCTTTTGTCCATAAGATCGTTAATATTCATCCCTCTCTGTTACCCAATTATAAGGGAAAAAATGCGATTGAACGCGCGTTTGAAGCTAAAGAAAAAGAGATAGGAATTTCCATTCATTATGTGGATGAAGGAATGGATACAGGGGAATTGATTGCCCAAGAATCTATTTTATTAGAAGGCAATGAATCTTTGGATGAGGTAACGACAAAAATTCATCATCTTGAACAAAGACTCTACTCCCAAACATTGGCACAGCTGTTTAATGA
Organism: Tachinus sp. AB-2021; assembly: GCA_030264575.1. NCBI lineage: Eukaryota > Metazoa > Arthropoda > Insecta > Coleoptera > Staphylinidae > Tachinus > Tachinus sp. AB-2021. The sequence continues at coordinate 2,109 of JARJEC010044304.1, read as the reverse complement.
GCGGAGATAAAGTCAGTTATTTTTTACTCTCCAGCATATCTGTTCCCAATTTCGCTTATCAATAAGCCTATAGATTACGGTTAATTTGATTACGATTAATACATTAAATTTCATTTTATTTTAATTTTTATTCTGATTTTTATTCTGATTTTTATTCAATAAGGTTCTAGAAAATGTGGGAGAAAAAGCAATGAGTACAAAACGGCGAGCATTACTTAGTGTCAGTGATAAGACAGGTATTACCGACTTTGCCAACGGCTTGGTGGCACTGGGATTTGAGATTATCTCCACGGGAGGAACCAAAAAAGCCTTAAGTGATGTAGGTATTCCCGTTAAAGATATTTCCGATATTACGGGTTTTCCAGAAATGATGGATGGTCGTGTAAAAACCCTTCACCCCAATGTTCATGGAGGTTTACTCTCTATTCGGGATAATACCGCCCATCTTCAAGCGATGAAAGAGAATAATATTGAATTTATCGATGTCGTTGTTGTTAATCTCTATCCTTTTAAAGAGACGATTTCAAAGGTGGAGGTGACTTATGATGAAGCCATTGAAAATATCGATATTGGTGGACCTTCAATGTTGAGGAGTGCGGCGAAAAATCATCGATTTGTGACCGTAATTACGGATCCTAATGATTACGCTGTTGTTCTTAAAGAATTACAAGAAAATGGAGATACGCACTTTAAAACACGCCAAAAACTTGCTCTCAAAGTGTATCAAACCAGCGCTGCGTATGATGCGCTAATAGCCGCTTATTTTGCAGAAAAGTTGGAGGACGCATTTCCAGATAAACTCACGCTAACTTTTGAAAAACAGCAGCCGCTACGCTATGGGGAAAATCCCCATCAAGCCGCGGCTTTTTATCGCACGCCACTTTATGAATGCCATTCCCTTGCCTATGCAAAACAGATTCATGGTAAAGAGCTCTCGTATAATAATATTCAAGATGCGAATGCGGCGATCAATATCATGCTGGAATTTAAAGAACCCGTTGTCGTTGCAGTAAAACATATGAATCCTTGTGGTGTTGGTTTAGGGGGAAATATTTTTGAAGCATGGAATAATGCTTACGAAGCGGATACGACCTCTATTTTTGGCGGGATTATTGCAACCAATAGCGAAGTGGATGCACAAACGGCCGCAAGAATGGGAGAAATTTTCCTTGAAATGATTATTGCGCCCAGTTTTTCTGAGGAAGCTAAAGATATTTTAATGGCGAAGAAAAATATTCGCTTAATGGAAAATCCTGTGGGCTCACATGAAAAACAAAATCCACAGGTCATAACGGCCGTTAATGGGGGATTATTGTTGCAATCGAAAGATTGTGCTGAGGTTCATGTGGATGAATTTAAGGTAGTTACCACAAGAAAACCCACTCCAGAAGAGATGGAGGCGCTTATTTTTGCATGGAAAGTAGTAAAACATGTGAAATCTAATGCGATTGTGGTGGCCAAAGCTTCGCAAACGTTGGGTATTGGGGCGGGACAAATGAATCGTGTTGGTGCTGCGAAAATTGCGTTAGAACAAGCAGGGAATTTATCTCAAGGCAATGTGCTGAGTTCGGATGCATTTTTTCCCATGCCAGATACGTTGGAATTGGCGGCAAAAGCAGGAATTAAAGCTATCATTCAGCCAGGCGGTTCCATACGCGACCAAGACTCGATTGATTTAGCGAATCATTATGACATTGCCATGGTGTTTACAAAAGTAAGGCATTTTAAGCATTAGTTATTTAGCATTAATTCCTTAATATTACCTTTAACCATCAGGATAAATAAGTGCTATTGGACGCTATCAGCATTCAATAGCCAAATCCTCCCAACGCTATAATCCCTTACTGTTATATAATTACCAGCTTATTAATGTTATTAATTACCCACTATTAGGCGAAATTTGCTAATAGCAATAGCTGATCAATTAATAATTCATTATTCATCAGTTTTTAGTTTTTAGTTTTTAGTTTTTAGTTTTTAGACAATTATATTTTTTATAAAAAATAAAGCTTCCTATTTTATACATGGGAGGCTTTTTTAATGGTCATTGTTATAAAGGACATTTTTTTCTTGGATTACTTTCGTAAGAATGAATTCTATAATTCAACA